>JAJOOS010003289.1:0-28669 GCA_029582725.1 Solanum chiquidenum | reverse complement strand
AAAAAAAAAAAAATAACTAAAGAAGAAAATAAGATGTTTTGACTGAATAAACCTGAGCAATTTTGAGAGGAATGCTTGTGTAATTTATAGTAGGTGCACAAGTCTATTTGTCACACGTATTGTCATGTTTTTTTAATGTTTCCATACCTTCTCGGTCCTCTGTATCCATTGCAAAAAAAAAAAAATAACTAAAGAAGAAAATAAGATGTTTTGACTGAATAAACCTGAGCAATTTTGAGAGGAATGCTTGTGTAATTTATAGTAGGTGCACAAGTCTATTTGTCACACGTATTGTCATGTTTTTTTAATGTTTCCATACCTTCTCGGTCCTCTGTATCCATTGCAAAAAAAAAAAAATAACTAAAGAAGAAAATAAGATGTTTTGACTGAATAAACCTGAGCAATTTTGAGAGGAATGCTTGTGTAATTTATAGTAGGTGCACAAGTCTATTTGTCACACGTATTGTCATGTTTTTTTAATGTTTCCATACCTTCTCGGTCCTCTGTATCCATTGCAAAAAAAAAAAAATAACTAAAGAAGAAAATAAGATGTTTTGACTGAATAAACCTGAGCAATTTTGAGAGGAATGCTTGTGTAATTTATAGTAGGTGCACAAGTCTATTTGTCACACGTATTGTCATGTTTTTTTAATGTTTCCATATTATGAGTCTATTTGTCACGTGTATTGTCATGTTTGTTTGTTGTTTTCACATTATGAGTCTATTTGCCATGTGTATTGTCACGTTTATTTAGTGTTCTAATATTATGTGAATCTATGATGCGATTACCATGAAACCTTAACAAAAATTGTCTTCTTATTTATTCCACTACAATTGCTAAGTAATAATGTTGGATTGTATCAAAAGATAAATGAAAATTAAATTGTTACGGGTATTTAATGCTTTTATGTATGAGTCTATTTATCACATGTATTGTCATGTTTATTGATTGTTTTCACATTATGAGTCTATTTGTGTCGTGTATTGTCACGTACTCACGTTTATTTGGTGTTTTCATATTATGTGAATCTATTACGGGATTACCAGGAATCTCAACAGTGGTGGTTAAACCAAAATTCTGTTGAAATCCCGTCAAAACATCTTCTATTCCTTTCTGTCCAAACATGCCGAAAAATACAGCTAGGGATCATTTTCGAGATGTTCTTGATGGCTTTGCTGATTCTCCAAGAATTCAAGCTTTCAACTCCTTCCTTTATAGTCAAATGTAGTGTCCAAGAGAGGTCAAAAACTGCTATTTCAGTTTATGACCAAAAAAATTCCAATTTCTTTGTCCATATATTTGTTATTCATGCTTATGCTTATTTGTCTTGGACTACCCATACATATTTGTATTTGTTCTTCATTTGCGCGTTTCTTCATTAAAGTCCACAGTATATTCGCTCTTAAAGCCAGGTGGACCTCAGAGATTTTTTTGCACTTTCCGAGTTTGATAACACTAGTTCTCCCTTGGTGATAGTGGAATACATCAAGGGGAAAGGAAGAAAATACTAATGTCTGACAGTTAATTAGCCAATAAAAAAAGAAGCATCACATTAAGGTTCAAAGTTGTTTAATTTTGTGAATTTGAAGCCTTAGAATTTCTTTTTGTTACTTTTTTTTATTAAGGGATTTTAAATTCCTGGAGGTTGTATACAATTATATTATTAGAATATTTTGGAACCTTATTTAACAAGGCATATTTGGGATGACTTGAAATGAAAAGAACGGAGGGAGGAAGGATATGATAACCTGCAGGGATTTTGATACTTTACAAGAGGTAAAGAATCAAACACCTTGTCAGGTCTTTCAATTAATAGGGATTGTTGAGTCCTTTTTTGGATTATTGGTTAAAATAAGGTTTGACCTCATTTAAGACCTCAATTTTTTATTTATTTACACAGAGGCCCTAAATGTAAAAGTCAAATCTCTACCCAGGGGAAGAAATCCACAAATGTTATTTTTCTTGATAATTGTGGTGTCTAGGTCGGCTTGCCTAATTTCATGGGGTACCTAGTGTTTTTACCTTTGCTGGGATTAGTACCATCAAATCCTAAGCGGTTTGTAAACACCTGCAAGTTGTTTCCCCTTGTTTCAAAACATAAACTCTCTCTTCTTCCTTTCATAGGTTAAAATAACTAAAAATAAAAGGAGAAAATTCGATGAAAGATCGAAATAAGTTGGATTTCAGAATGGGTAGTGGCTCTTTATTTATCCATGTTAGAGTGGGTTAGTCCTGAATTGGTTGGACTTGGGCAATTTCTCTTCTTTAAGATAACTTTTGGAGTTGTGTGTATCAGGGCCTAGTTCGTCCTGTTTTTATATTGTCATGCTTCAGTTGGCAGTCTGTGCGTGCCGGAGGTATTGCGTTTACACTAGGATTATATCATGCCTATAATAATAGTCCCTATTTCAGGACCCATGTTATGTTGCCCACACTCTAGTTGACGATCTGGGCGTGCGGAGTAGAGTCCCACTTTGGTTGGGTAATGATTTGTGATTTTCTTATATAAACTTAGACAATTCTCTCCTTTCAAGCTAGCTTTTGGAGTTGAGTTAGGCTCAGGGATCGTATCTTCACAAGCTCCAAGTTTTTAGCCATCATAATTCAACCCCAAGCCACTCAATTCGAGTACTAGTCAAAGTCCCTCTTTTTTTTAAAAAAAAAGCTTATGGGGTCTTTGTCCCCAAATGTTCTCTACTGTCTCAACCATACCAGAAACCTCATCATCTTGAATGTATATTCTTATCAGTCTCACCTTTATTAAATCTGAAATATGATGAGTGACTTGTTCTCTTTTTTGTTTTGATTTGCTTTCTTTCACCTTCTTCCCAATTTTCGATTGTAGATAAGATAGTTTTCGGAAATACACCTGTGCTGCAGTCTCAGTAAAGAAAATTTACTGGGATTTGATTAATCTTGCAGTTAAAAAGGAATAACTGACTGTCGAGATTCACAAAGGAGACGTGTCTTGGAATTGATGTCAGTCAGTGAGGTGGAGTGGGACAGTTGGAATCATGCTCGGGCCCTTCAAAAATACCAACTGATGTGTATCGAAGCTATGTATCTTTTAGAGGATCCTCCACGGGTGGCAACATTTTTGGAGGGTCCGAGCAAAGACTATTTAGGATAATGATCATACTTCCCCTAAGAAAACTCTCCCTGTTGAGTTGAGCAAAAACTTTTGTTGTTGATAGGTAAGGAGGTAACTACAGTTTGAAGTAATTGATTTGAAGGTTACTATCATTATTTGATTCACTTGTTTCGAAAACATTTCCAATCGAGAGTCGAAAATTACATAGTATTTAGTGTCTGAAGTTGATATAGAGGATTGCTTGCAACAAGCGATGAAAGAGAACTCTTAACCGATAATATACCTTTCTCGGTGTATTGGTTAAGATCAATGTGTAGTAGTATCGATTCTTATCAGTTTAATGTTTGATACCTATCTATCGCGGTCCTTGGCATTTGTATATTGCCTTAGAGATATCATCCCAATTACAAATTAATGCCAACTTGAAGGATTAATCAACAAAACCTATGCTTTCACGTGTTGAGATCAACGTTTGGGAAACCTAAACAAGATCTTAACTTCTCTCTATCAAAAGCCCAATTTTTGAACTTAGGACCTGAAGTTGTAGTTGTGGGTTTATTTGAAACCTATGTTTTTGTGGCGTAGCATAATGTGTAGATTTTACCAAAAAAATAATAAAATAATGTGTAAATATTCGTGAAAACTTGTGATAAATACTAAGGTAGATATGGATTCATAAATTTAAAAGTCTAATAAATTCAGTACTAAAAACTTTAAATGTCGAACCTATAATCAAATGTGTGAATCCGTTTTTGTAGTTTTTTTCTTTGTTTGCCACCAGTGTACTTGTTTTGGGATTTCGATTAATTTGAATTCACATCTCGTCAAACCTATTAAAGGTGAAAATGCTCGAACTAAGACATCTAACTAAGGGCGAGGAGTTCCATTCCATATTTTCAACAATGGAAGACGAATCCAAAATAATTAAAATTATAAACTTTATATTATTTATCATATTATTTAGTGAATGTTGTCCCTTAAAACTTACGAAATGTTGATTAGGAAGACGTGTAGGTGTTGTCACTATTCATGCTTGTTTGTTCATTTAAAATAAAATATTAAAACTCACTTATCAATCATCAATTGGACTTATCATAAACTATTATTATTATTTGATGTATCTTCTGACTTTGTTACTAACTTCAATTATTATTATTTTCAAAAATAAATTAAAGTGAGTAGTAGCTCCATATGTAGAAACATGGAGAATGACAAAGCATTAAGTTTCAAGATCCAACATGCTCTGTGCCTTTTCATTTTATTATAAATAAATTTAAGAAAAAGAGTCAATTTTTGGCCTTTATTATAAGAATAGTTTAATTTATTCTTTTTTTATTTAAAATAATTAAAAACACAAATAGCAAATAATGAATGGTTATTAAAAAGATAATCTCCTATGATGACTTATTAATTGAAGTCAAAATGATTGGATATCGTTTAAAGTCTAACTTAAGAAGATATGAATATATTTCCACTTATTTTCATTTTACGAGCTCTTTCGAGTCGAAAGTATATAGGAAATAACCTTTCTATATCAAGTACCACAAAAGTAAAAGTATGATTTGCGTATATATTAATCTCTTCAGATACTATTTACGAAATTACATATGGAATATGCTCTTTTGAAATGGAATCTTCTTCTTTTTTCCTCTGTACTTGGGTCCCCTCCTCCTTATAACGGTCATTTCCTTTTTTGTTTTGTTTTAAAATTTATTTATTCATTTATATATTTGTCTTGGTTGGTGAGAACTAAGACATGAAGGGCTTTTATTCTAGCCCTTTAAAGTCTGTTAATTAATAAATAAATTTTTTTCTCATAATTGAGTATGTTATTGCATTTAGAAAAATAAAGGTTTAGTATTATTGTTTCACTTTATTCTTGTTGGTGCACATCATGTCATCATCTTGATTTAGACTTGTTAACTTTATACCTAATATACAAAGATGAGCTATGTAATTAAAAATTTAAAATATAAGATACATTTTCTCTTTTATTTTCTAATGATAATTTAGTTTTTTTTAATGCTAAGCATGATTGTGTGATTGATGATGCTAATGAAAAAGTATTCAAAATAGAGTTATTAATATATATGACTATTAACTAGTTGGTTAATTTAGTTGAAGTGGAAAAAATATTAATGGAGTGTTATATGACATAATGATACCTGTCAAAGTGAAAGGTAAGTTGGAGAAAATAATATAATATCAATTATATTATATATTTAGGAATTTTGGATGCGAAAATCTTAGTATATATATACAAGATGAGTGTTGCAAAATTTCGAATATTAAAATGGATGTATGGCCATATAATATAGAATATTGAAATTTATCATATTCACTAGAAGGTTCAAGTATCATATATTTGAGGATGAAATGAGTGAGGATCAGTCATGATGGTCAGGTCATGTCTTGCGTTGATCTACAAATTTATTGATATGTATATGTAAAATTATGGTGAATGTGTTAAAAGAGGACAATATTGATCTAAAATCACATGAAAAAGGAGGGTGTGTTTAATTTTCTGATTTTTGATCGGTCAAAATATTATGAAAAACATTTTCTCCTCGAAAACAAGTTCGTTAAAATAAGAAAAAATATTTTTTCTAATGGAAGTAGAAAAAGACATTCCATTAATGACACTCCAAGTTCATTGTATCTCCTCCGCGCACAAACTTTTACTCACCATGCCATTTCATCCCATAGTATTTTGTTAAAATTACATATATATAATTATTTTTAGATAATACTTTTTATTACTTATCAAATATGAGAAACTTAGTTTTAAAAAAATTCTTTTTATTTATTTCCTAATGAGATGAGTGAAGATTTTGACACTTGACCATAAAGTTAAGAGAAAACAAGGGACCTAAGCACTTGGTTTCTACTTACCATTAAATCCTCTTTTTCTTGTTTCACTACAAACAAAAAAAGTAGACTAATTTTATGGCAAAATTTGCTCCTCTCCTCACATGAATTTTGTGTGCTTTTAAGTTGTTTTCACTCAAAAACACCAGCCATTTGTTTCCTACCCATTGTTTTGATTTCCTTTCCTCCCTCTTAATTGTTTAAATATTTGAATAAAATAAAATAAAATAAAACAAAATTCTAGGTAATACTACCCCTTAACTTTGTCATTAATTACTCACTTTGCCTTATCTTAACGGAATCGTTAACCAAGAGGTCTCGGGTGCGAGTCTTCTTGGGTACAAAATCGTCTTCGTTAGGGAGACTTTTACCCTCCAATGTAGAACTTTTTAGTGCGAATTTGAATTAAGTCGGGCTCCAATCAGGGTCGGCTCTATGCTTTGGGAAATAAGGCTTTTGCCTTAGGCCCCCAAATTTTTATCAAGAATAAATTATGTGTTAAAATTTTTATAGAAAAAAATAATTATTTATGATAAAAAGTATAATTTTTTTTAGAATATATTATTTTACCCACTTTAACATCTTTTGTACTTTGTTAATAATAAGAATTAATAGTGAAAAGTGTTGAACAAAGTGAATTATAAATTCTTTTTTATTTCATTTTAAATTTTAGTTTCAAGCATTACTACAATCATATTAAAATGGGGTATACCAAGTCATCAACTTCTTGCATCAAATTCTATGGTTCTAAATCTTATCTCTATTTAATATTTATCAACTTATTACTTGTATAATTATGTTAACAATTCATATAATAATTGTCTCACTAAAAGGATGTTTTTCAATGTTGAGTTGATAAAATCTTACCTAAAACTAATAACTAAAAAATAATATTAAAATACTAATAATTTTCATCTAAATAGTGTAAGAAAAATAAATTTTGAATAAATATGTATATGAAGTTTGATTATGTTTTAGGCTCCTTAGGCCCCCAATCACGTTGAGCCGCCCCTGGCTCCAATATGAGTACTAGACATCAAGTGGGAAATCATTTTTTTTAATGACATAAGGGCAGAGAAAATTATAAGATGAAGAAATTATAAGGTAAAAAAATTCAAACTCTTAACTAAGAAATATCATCATAAATTGATAATTTAAATAGCTAATCAACTGAATTACTTCAATTTTTGAAAAAACAACAAAACAATATGAATATTAATCTTTTAATTTTAATTATATTATACAAACTTTAAATAAACAATGAAATGATAGTTTGAATTCCCAAATACAAATAGATAACTTTAAATCACCTCTAAATGAAACTTTTTCGGTGTATATCTGAATCGATCCATCTCTAAATCATATATCGAAGCCGAATGAAGAATGAAATTAAAATGTGCGAGGATAAACATATTTATCATGTAATAAATATCCCTTTTATCCTTAATCTAAAGAAACAGTCTCGAGCTTTGAAAATAGAATCGACTTTAGTAGAAAATATTTCACTCTAAAATGAAGCTTTTTAGGTACATATCTAAATCAATCTATCCCGAAAACATGTATCGAACACCGAGTGAAAAAACGAAGAAAAAAAAATATGTGAGGGCAAAATGGTCAAATGACAAAAACCGCTGGTTGCGTGCACAAGGGGTCGATAACATCGATGATACTGCAGCCCCCCACCAACTCCTTATATGCCGTATTATAAAAGCCTAACTTTCTCTCCCAATTTTCTCATTCTCTGTATAAGCTTCTCTCACTTTCTTCAAATCTACTTTTTTTAAGCTTCTTAATCATGTCTTGCTACAAGGGAAAGTATGCTGGTAAGTACTCTTTACTTTGCTCAAATCTTGATTTTTTGGTCCAAAATTTGATTGTTTTGATAGATCTTGTTGTTTTGTCATTTGGGGTTGTGTTGTTTTTGGATCTTGGTTGTTGGGCATTTTTTATTTTTTGTTTTGATGTAAAGACTACAACTTTCTTGAAGAAAAAAAGTTTTGATCTTTGTGTTTGAAGGATCCCTTTCATGGTCCCACTAGTAGATCTTTATGTTTGTTTTTATCTTTGTGATTGTTATTTGCTTCATTTGTTGCTTAATTATTAATCATATAGTTTTGAGTTTTTTTTTTATAATCTCTGTTGCATGTTTAATCTGGATCTGATTTATCTTGTTCTAATCAGTTGTAGCAAGTTAATTCCTGTTTTAGTTTAATGTGTGTATTATTTCAACTTTTTTTTCTGTAACATGCCCATATTTGATTTGCTTATAGTTTCTGGATCTATTAGTTGGTTAAAGTTGAAATCTTTTTAACAAATGGTACTAATTGTCCTTGAAAATTAGGATTTGGATTAGGATTTGATTGCCTACGCTGTTCTTGATTAGTATGGGTACAATGATTAAATCTGTTAATTTGGGTGCTTTTGTTTTATGTTTTAGTCTATGTTGCTGTATGCTTGTTAGATTTAGATCCATAAAAATAGTGTATTTTTGGAGAATCCGACTAAAAATGAGTGTGTTTAGTGATTGATAAGAGGTAATTAATGGTTGTTTATCTGCAGATGAGCTTATTAAGAATGCTGCATACATTGGCACCCCTGGAAAGGGTATCCTTGCTGCTGATGAATCCACTGGAACAATTGGAAAGCGTCTCTCGAGCATCAATGTCGAGAATGTAGAATCAAACAGGAGGGCTCTCCGTGAGCTTCTCTTTTGCACCCCTGGTTGTCTTCAGTATCTTAGCGGTGTTATCTTGTTCGAGGAAACACTCTACCAAAAGACTGCTGCTGGTATGTTTAGAAGAACTTGATTTGTTACCACTGATAAGTGTTTTATTTGATTGTTGAATTTAAGTGTCGACTTGGGCTCGTTTACGTTTATGACTGATCCCAATTTGTTTAGGACTGAGGTGTAGGATTAGTAGTAGTAGCATTACATTGATGATCTGATATTGGTGGCAGGCAAGCCTTTTGTTGAAGTCATGAAGGAAGCTGGAGTCCTTCCCGGTATCAAGGTTGACAAGGGTACCGTTGAGCTCCCCGGGACTGATGGTGAGACCACCACCCAAGGTCTAGATGGTCTTGCAGAACGTTGCCAAAAGTACTATGAGGCTGGTGCTAGGTTCGCCAAATGGCGTGCCGTGTTGAAGATTGGTGCCAATGAGCCATCTCAGCTCGCCATCAATGATAACGCCAATGGCCTTGCCAGATACGCCATTATTTGCCAGCAGAATGGTCTTGTACCCATTGTTGAGCCTGAGATCCTTGTTGATGGAGCCCATGACATTCAGAAGTGTGCTGATGTTACCGAGCGTGTTCTTGCTGCTTGCTACAAGGCTCTCAATGACCACCATGTCCTCCTTGAAGGTACCTTGTTGAAGCCCAACATGGTCACTCCCGGTTCTGAATCCCCTAAGGTTGCACCAGAAGTGATTGCTGAGTACACCGTCCGTGCTTTGCAGCGCACAATGCCACCTGCTGTTCCCGCTGTGGTGTTCTTGTCTGGTGGACAGAGTGAAGAGGAGGCCACCGTCAACCTCAACGCCATGAACAAGCTCCAGACCAAGAAGCCATGGTCGCTTTCCTTCTCTTTCGGACGTGCTCTTCAGCAGAGTACCCTCAAGGCGTGGGGCGGAAAAGAAGAGAATGTGCAGAAAGCACAAGCTGCATTCCTTACCAGGTGCAAGGCCAACTCCGATGCTACACTCGGAAAGTATGCCGGAGCTTCCAACTTAAGCGAGGGCGCTTCCGAGAGTCTCCATGTCAAGGACTACAAGTACTAGATCAAAGTTTTTAGTTTTTATGTTTTTTCTTGATTTCTGTTTTGAAAATGAGATGACAATATGGTTTTACAAAAATGTCTTTATCTGTGGACATAATGTGTAAGGCTTTTTTTTATTTTTTCGTTTAATAAAAAACTTTTGAGTAACAATATTGGCTTTGTGATATCTTCATGTAAACAGTTTTTGGGATTGGGTTTATTAAATGGAATATTATCTTTTGGCTTTTTAAACTTACTAATTGTGTGTGATTCAAACTAAACTTTATTGTTGACTGTTTCATGTCGGTTCGTGAAGGTTATGAAGGTGGTCTCGTTATTCATACTTTCATTCTGTATCGACTCGATTGACCTTATACCAACATAAGGACAAAAGGGAGATGGTTGTGAGAGCGGTCTAGATAAAAGTTGTGAAGGTGGCCTCGTTATTCATATTTAGATGAATGGAGGACCAATTGGTATAGGAACAAAAGAAAGAATGTTGTGAAGGCGGTTTAGTTACCTTAGATGAATGGAGGACTAAATGACCTTATTCTAATATAGGGATGAAAGTTGTGAAGGTGGCCTCGTTATTCATACTTGGATCAATAAAGGACCAACCTCGATATAGGGCTAAAAGTTGTGAAGGTGGCCTCGTTATTCATACTTGGATCAATGAAGGACCAACCTCGATATAGGGATAAAAGTTGTGATGGTGGCCTTGTTATTCATACTTGGATTAATGAAGGACCAACCTCGATAGCGTTAGACGGATTTTGGAGTGCCTATCACTCTTTGGTTAAAACTAATTCTTGGTTTAAAAATGACATTAAGGGGAAAATGATTCGTATAAATAAATAAATAAATTCCAACGGTTAGTTTTTTTGTATTAGAATATGTGTATTGGTCCCATTTTTTTTTCTTTTTTTTGGTATGTGAAATGTAGTTTTCTACATGTGGGGTTGTTTGCTATCTAATCTATTTTCTTAATTGTGGTCCCTTATTTGTTTGTTTACATTGACTGTTTTTTTTCAACTTATCTATCATGTGATACTTTGTGGGTTAGGTGTAAAGTTTAAATCCTTTTTCTAAGTAACGTTTTTTTTTTCTTTTGTGTTGGTGTTCTTGGTTTGTCATAGCTCAATCCAAGATCGCGGAAATTATGAGTTTTCAGGTTTAAACTTTAACGAGGCAAGGAATTATGAGGGTTAGTTGAATTTTAAATTAAGAAAAATCATCATATATTAATACAGACATAAAAGGTCAAGTTCTTGAATCTGAGTTTCATGATCTCGAAATGTCAAAATAATCACATTAGTCGTAATAAACATAGTGAGTATTGATTACCAGATCGTTTAGGATAACCCACCAAATTTCAAAACAAACAAATCCCGTCAATCAATATTCAATATTCATAGTATAGCAAAACTTGAACATGTTCCCATTAGATTAAAACCTCAATACTCTACCAAGTGAGCTATACATTCCAAAGAAGATGTATGGTAAATAAGGGTTGGTACGGAGAAGAGATCGACCCTCTTCTTCTTAATTGTTGAGAGTTTGATTGGGCTGCTATTTATACAAGGCCCATATATGTAGTAAATTCATTTGTTTAAATGGGCTGGGATGCTAGAATGGGCTTGGTGTGCCGATCCTTCTCTCTTTTTTGGGGGGCAAATTTATACTACTAGATAGAGTTTAGCGACTTTTATGAAAAATAAAAACACTGGTTATTCGGCAAGTGTTTATAATCAACTAACTATATCTCACTCTGTTGTCTTGTTCATGCCCTCACCTTCCCTATTGCTATCCTTCTACACTAATCATGTTCGAGCAATAAAGTTTACTCATTCATATCGATTCATTATACTAGAACCCTAACATTCTTTAACATAAAAGGTGGTCGGAAATTCGTCAAGCCAATATGTGTGTGAAACATTTTTTTTCCTGTTAATACTTATTTTTGGAAATATAAATTAAGATCATTTTCCTATTATGTTGGTATTTCTCAATGCTATTCCTTAACAAAGGCCCAAAAGCCTTTTCAAGAGGAAGAATGAGTAAAGCCCAAAACCATGTGAAGTTCTAATTTAGACTTCAGCAATATATACCGTTCAATCATTAGTTTATTCGAAATATACACAATATTTACACTTATATATTATGTATAGATATGTATAATTAGTATAACTTTTATACTAGCTATATACTTTATACATATTTTGCAAATTAAATGACCGAGTGATTCAGACTCATAATTATTCGTAGAGAAATCGAGTTCTTGCTTAGTCTATTTTCTTCAAATTTGTTCACTTTTCACTAATTGATAATCAAATGTATCTTGTTTCAGAGCTAAGTCGGAATAAATAATTTCTTGAAACTAAGACATATATATATAAAAGAAGACTGGTGACCTAGATAGTCAAGATCTTTTCTTATTTTAGCTGAATCTTATGTCTCTTTAACATTCTATTCATCTTGTCTTGTTTGGGGCACCATAGTAGATTGATTATTCTATATTATTTATATAATATTCACTATAACTTAAAAATTAAGAGAGTAAAACGTTTCTCTTTCATAGATTCTTGTAAGAGATTGATTCTCAGAATAAAGCCTTTATTACAGGAAAGCATTCTATTGATACCTATCAAAGTTTTCGGCTTGCAAGACATTTACTTCCATTTGCTTCAATTATGAAAGAAAAGAATGGATGCCACACTTTATTCTCTCAATCACTTGTTGTTTTCTTTTGGCCTTCCGAAACTCTTATACGAGATTCAAAAGCACACAAAATACTTTAGTTACAACTTTTCTTATATCAAGACGATGATAAACATATTTAAGTGTATTATTAATAAAATTATTTGCGACCAAAATTCAATTTTCTTAGAATAATCTTAACTTTTAATCATAATATATACTTTCTCCAACTAATACTTATCAATATCATTAATCTTTCTTACTCTAAATTCCATCAAAGCATTTTTTTATTTACTAGTATAACTAATATTAATATTTAATGTATAGATATATATTTTTTAAAATATATTTCATTCACTAATCAAATAAAAAAATTCAAAATTATTAACTTCCATCATACCAAGTTACCAACCATGCTGCATAATATAAGTTCTGAAGCGTAGGTAAGCTTTTTTTTCTTTTTTCTTTCTTCTTTCTGAGAACATGATCTTAGTTATGATATGCACGATGCTAACGCTCCAGATTACCATCAAGCTCAATCCTATTGAAAAGTGACACAATACTCAATTAGTCAATTACATACTAATTTTCTACTATGCATCATAGTATTAGCTTTATTTATGTAATTTCTTATCTTTTGATATTTGTACCAAATGACGTTGAGATTACTAATCTTTTTGATCTGTTAATAATTGTCATATTTTCTTTTTTATTGTATTCATTCGTTCCTAACTATTTTTAATCGACGAATTTGAATTAAGAATCTATCTACCTTCATGAATTAAAAATAAAATTTACGTACACTCTATCCTCTCGATATTTCTTTGTGAAATTACATTTATACGTTATAGTTGTTGGAAGGGTTGGTCAACTAATTATTAAGTTGTCATTTGATAATTTCTGAAAATTACCTAAAAAGCTTTTATGTCATAAAAACGTCATCAACCTGTGTTACTTGTTGAACAGTACATTTATTGAAGCATACTATGCTAATAATATAATATTTATTTTTCCAAAAATCTCTGAAAAGTCATATAATAAAGTCTGAAAAAATGTATTATACCATTCATAGTTATAAAGAGAACATACTTTAAGCAAAATACATGGTCAGATTTTCTAAATTAGGCTATTTGAAGTGAAAACTAGACAAGTACATAGCTTTGTGATCTCAGTTACTAGTCATATCAAATTGCCTCATCATACATCACAAGATTTTTAATAAAAAAAATTAAGATTTTTTTTCTTTTGCAAAAATTCTGAAAAAAAGCTTGCGATAGAGTAATAAGTTATTTTTCTTTTTTAATTAAAGATTTTAGGTTTGTATCTTATGTATGACATTATCTTTGTTGGGTAATTTTCTTTAACCTCAATAAAAGACTTTTTAGAGCGAGTCAAATTTAATCAGATAGTTATAATTTGAGTCTCAAGAATTTTATCATCATGACTTTTATATTACTGTACTCGTTTTTCTTGTCTGTTTTGATATGTTTTACTTAAATCGATTGTTTATCGAAAGTAACATCTATATCTACATAAGCTAGAGGTAAAAATCACATATACACCATCTTTTAATTCCAAAACCTAATATACACTGAGTATATTGATGTTGGAATGGAAAACCAAAAAATAAAAAGAATTGAGTACGTAGATTATCTAAGAAATCATTTAGGGGGCCTTGGGAGTATGAATACATTATCAAAGAAGTCTTGAGTATAAAGTCGTCTTTATTAAAAACCTTTTTACGATATTTTATGAGATTTTCCCTCATGAATTGTAGTTTAATTATAATTTAATTAAATATCGAATAGGAAATAAGAAAAAAAAAAGTAGAGAATGAGTAAATTATCTAAGTTTTGGAAATAACAAAACTGGAGAGGACTGAAAGATAATGACACAATACATGAAACAGGAAATATTTAGAGAATACTTCTGAAAAAATCAATATATCACCTTTGCTATTTCAAGTGTTTTTGTTTGTTCTTTTTTTTCCTATAAGGAAGTTTCATTACTCTTTAACATTATAATAGAACACATGATAACATACCATAGTGTAAAATAATTTTTCCAATAAAAAAATTAAAATTATCACTAAAGGGATTTAAAATAAAAAGAAATAAACACATTAATCAAGTAAATTTAACGTTTATTATATATACATAAATATAATAAATATCGTGTCATTTATCTAGTGAATTTAACTTTTATTTATTGACAATTGTAAGAACCCCCCCCCCCTCCCCCCTCTATTAGATCACCTATAAATAAGCATATTTAACGTCCATAATAAGTTTAATTCACAACTTAAAATATAGGCAGATTTAAAATTTAAAGTTTAAGAATTTTGACAATTAATCTCTCAGAATTTGTCATTACACCCACAAACTATTAGGTCTTTTTTTTAAATCTAGACTCAAAATTGACAATCTGATCAAGCTCATGCAAGCGGAGTTTAAATGATTCGCTTCAAATTGGACATAAAAACAAGAAATAAATTACAAAAGCTAGAACTTCAAATGAAGTAACATAACTAATCTTCCTCCTACATAACAATTTTTTCTTCCCTTTGGTTGATCCAAATATATAACAATTGGCTCTGGGATTTAGCATATTGATAGAAAAAAAATAAAAATCAAGTCTTATTTATTCCCAATTTATGGTTTTTTGCCAGTGGTTGCAGCTATATAATCAAGACAAGTTCAGAGAACATATTAATTAAAAATGCATTAAAGTCTCAATTTTTCTGCATATTTTGAGAATTAAACTTTTAATGATTCTTGTTATTGCATATATTATTGCATTATTTGAGAGATAAAATCTTAGATATGTTTATAACATCATATATACATTCTAAATTTACTAGTATAAAGAGGGTAATAGACCTAAGAAGTTGTTGGGGTGGGTGGAGGGTTATCATAAAAAGTGTGTAAATTCTAAGATGCAATTTTGAGGGGGGAAAAAAGCTTATTTTAAGATAAAAATGCTTAATTTAACCTTATAATACTACGTTTTACTAATTAGTGGCAGACAAGATAAGACAAGTATAATAGACCCACTGAGTTCCACATTATGAATGTGGATGAATAGTTTGCCAAAATTTTCATTTTACTAACGAAATATTGCCAAAATAATAGATTACTCACATAGTGCTTATTTGAGGAATATAAAATGTTATAAAACTAATTTAATTTTTTTCCATAGAGCTGTTATTTTACTATTCGCGTCAATTAGTGTTAGACAAAACAAGAAAAGTACAGTAAAATCACTTGAGTGGAATATAATCACATCATCTTTATCATGATTGAAAAGTTAAATAAAGAATATCTTTTTAATTGCTAAAATAGTTTTTTTTTGACAAAAACGAAATCATTTGCTGTAATATCCTAAAATGTGTTTTATATATTTGATGTGAAATCTTAGTTGAAAACAGCCCAAATTCACATGGTTTTATGAGACAAACTTAACCCTTTTTTTATGCATATCGAAAATCATGTCTTTCGAATTTAATATTATATCGACTTTTAAACATTAAAAACAATCATAATTGGAAAGAAAGATTATGTGTGGCCAACCAAGAGCTAATGGTTCATACTTGTTTTGACATATCTTCCTAATTATAAAAAGCAAGCTTTATTCTGAAAAAGGCTTACTTAGGACATGCTCGATATGACGAAAAATATTTTATATCAAACATTTTTCAAATAAAAACTTTGTTACCATTCGAACACTCTAAAATTTCAAAAACTTATACTTAAAATGGAACATGGGAGAACTATATAAGCAAAAGAAGTGTTTTTCTCCATTTAATATTTTCCTTCGTACTAAATACACCTTTAGTCACCAACTATTTCACATCCCCGATACGCTATCGAATAATGGATCAATAATCCACTGGCGATTACTCAACTTCTAAAATTTTAAATTCCACAAATAAAACACCTCCAAATTAAGAAAGGATAACATTGTATTGCAAATATAATCAAATACTTAGGACATGTTCGATATGACGAATAATATTTTCTAGAATTAACTTGTCAGATAAAAATTTTGTTACCACCCAACACACTAAAATTTCATAATCTTGTATTTTAAATGGGACATTAGAGAACAATATAAGCGAAAATAAGTGTTTTTCTCCCATTTAATATTTTCCTTCATACCAAATATACCCTTATCACCAACTATTTCTCATCCCCGACACCCTATAAAATAATGGAACAATTAATAATCCATTGACCATTACTCGACTCCTAAAATTTCAAATTCCACAGGTGAAACACCTCCAAATTAAGAAAGGATAACATT
Organism: Solanum chiquidenum; assembly: GCA_029582725.1. Lineage (NCBI taxonomy): Eukaryota > Viridiplantae > Streptophyta > Magnoliopsida > Solanales > Solanaceae > Solanum > Solanum chiquidenum. The sequence goes on along the minus strand of JAJOOS010003289.1, from coordinate 11,953 downwards.
GTATTGCAAAAATAATCAAACACTTCAAGAAAATTAGCAAATTGAAGAGAACAATTACCACATCAATCCATTATTTACTTAATTTGAATACAAAAATATAAATAGAACATCTCATAAAAATAGTAAAATTAGGTAGCCAAATTGATCAACCTCCTAGCTAGGACAAGTTAACTTCGAATCAATAATATGTTCCACAAAAACAGTTAGCAACCCAAGACAAATAACTTCATGTCAATCAATCTTTATTTATTTTTTTAAGTAAAAAAAAAAACTTACAAATTGTCTTGTTGTACTTGTTGTGACACATCTTCAATTATTTCCACCACCATCACCACCTTTGCTTAATTTCAATTCATAATTTTCCCATAAGTTTTGATGATGATCTCCCATTAAGTACCTAAAACATGATGATCCATCAGCTTCATAATATTGATTGTTGATTTGTACATTACTATTGTAACATAACAAACTTGTTGAATTTTGATCTTTTCTTTTCTTGTTGCATTTCATTAGGTAACTATTGATGCTACCCCATCTTTTCTTGCACATTGTAGCACTTTTTTCATATCCCAAAATAGCCATTTTTGCACTAATCTCTTCCCATAATACATGATCATGATCATCTATTGATGATGAAATTCCCAATTGTTGAAATCTTGATTCCATGCTAGTCCTAAGTTGTATTAACCTAGTTATTTCACTATCAGGCCATTGCTGGTCAACTTCATCTTTTAGACTCTCTCTCACATCTCCGCTTCTATTATCATTCTGACCTTGAATTTCAACCATTTCTTCATCAAGATTACTCTTCAAATCTTTACCACTTAGCTTGTTCACAGCCTCCATCAAAGCAGCATCGCGTGTTTCTATCCATGCCCTCTCATTAGCCCAAAATTTATGTTCCCTTTCCATACGAATCGTCTCTTGATTCCTCCATTCTTCTTCTCTCAATATCCTCTCTTGTTCTTTATGTTCAATCATTTTCATCATTTTCTCCAACCATTCTTCTTGTTTCTCCATCAACTTCCTCATTTGTCCATCAATGAAATCTTTTATCTTCGCCTTTAAACTCCTCTTCCCCCTCCTCTTCTTCTTCTCTTGATCACTATCGTCTGAGGAAGTCGTATTGAATTCAGATGAATTGGATAGGCTCATGCTATCGGATATCTTAGGAGCTTGATGGACGTGGTGAAAATTATGATTCATGTTGTTAGTAACGGAATTATAAGGAAAATGACTTCCCTGATGAAGAACTTCCGTTGAGGTAGATGAAATATTATTGCTTGTTTCACCATATAAAGCTTCAAGTTGTCGAAAAAATCGATAGTGTTTTCCATCTTGTCTTCCAGCTTTACCCTCTCTAGTTTTCTTGTAGTACTTGTACAAGTTCTCAAATTTCTCTCTACATTTCTTTCCAGTCCTTTGGTATCCATGTTCCTCAGACATAATCCTATAATAATTAGTTAATGTGAAATTTTTTAGTAGTAAAAAGATGTAAATTAAAGAAAGGTTGATCAAAAGTTTAAGTGGAGCGACATGATCTAAGTAAGATATATAGGGATTTTAAGACGAAAGAAAGTAAAATCTTATATCAAAATGACTTCTGACATCAAAGAAAAAAGAATGGCTTAATCTATAGATAATAAGAAATGGGAAACTACAATTACAACTTATTTGGAATTGAGTCGTTGTAACAAAATCATGTTAAGGGGATCCTTAACTTAATTCTGAAACTATTTCTCGGAAGAAAATAAGTTAAATTTTTTTAAAATTCTCATCTCGAATTGTATATAGTGCACAAATTTACGATTACTCTGGAAGGAAGGTAATAACAATAATTCAACAAATTATGGACCGACAGAAAGATTTTTTCATATTTCATGACATAACCCTAATTTTGAATCCCCAAATGATTCAAAGTGTCACGTGATGATATATTGATATTTCTTAGAGATAGAGACTATACAAAACCCCTATTGGAATATATATATATTTATAGTTAATTACAATTTTTTTATTATTTTTGCTAAAGAAAAACAAGCAAAAAGGAATTTTGATCTAGATAAAAAGAAGTTAAAAAAAGGGTATGTGATGTATTAATAAAGATGAAAATAAGACCTAATTCTCTAACTGAATTTCAATGTAGTGTCATTTTCTAACACAAAATTGGCAACTTATTCACTGTGTGAGTTTTTGCTTAAAAGTGCTGCTTTTTCTCCAGAAAACTCATTGTTTCCTTTTTCTTTTCAACAGTGTACACAAAATTATGTATAGATTTTCCAAAAATCTATGCTGCTCCGACTCTTCAAAAATATTAGCGCACCACCTGTGTTGGATCGTTCAAAAAATGTACTATTTTTGAAGAGTCGAAACAACATAGCCCAAAATTCTCCTCATCAAAAGAAAAAAAAAGTGTTATAACTCAAATAACAATTTTTAGGAAATTCTTTTACAAGTACAAGTGAATAATGCTTCTGTTGGAGAATTAAAAAAATAAAATCAAGTACATATTTAGAGTAAGATTTTGGAAATAATTCCTTCACTATAACTAAAATAGGAGTAGTTTTTTTATGCACTCTTTTTGTATTTGTATGTAAAAGAAAAAATTGCTAGGATTAATTTACAAATGAATCAACCAAAAAAAATATTATATTTATCAAGAACATAAGAAGAAGATATTTTTTTAAAAAGAATTCATTTCTAGATTTAATTTGTATCACGCTAATCTTCTGTGTATCGTTCCAATTTTATTGGGCTTATAGTTTCCCCAAGGGACACAATAAGATTACACAAGTGAATAAAAAACACACACAAAAATAATAATATTAGGTTTTGTGTGTATGTTTTTATTTTATGGTACCTTGAAACTTCATCCCATAAGGGTCCTTTTTGATTAGCTTCTTTGAACTTTGAATCCAATCTTGATCTGATTTCAAGTAGTGTAAGTGTCTCTTGTCTCGGCCACCGTCCGCTTCCGTCTCCACCACCACCACCACCAGTCTCCATCTGATCCATTCCGCTAAATCCGGCACTCGTAGTAGTAGTAGTTCCTATAGCTGTAGCGGTTGCTACAGCTACAGGAGTACTCGAGTCCGTAAGGAACTCATGTTGGTGGTGCTGGTGCTGGTGGTGATGTGGAGTAGTAAGCCCGTGACCAGATGAAGACGAAGGAACTTGGGCCAGTCCCATCACCATCTCATACTGGTGATGGCCTGGCCCGAGATTCCTGTGTTGTTGTTGTTGTTGCTGGTGAGAAGTAGCAGGTAACAACTCTGGTGGTACTTGTTGGATCGAACCGAAAATCGAACGCCCACCGTTCATGTATTGTCTTAGATCTGCCATTCCATATTGATCTTCCATTTCAACAAATCAAATCTTATGAGTCGTCACTCATTTGAAATCCAGTAATTTTGGTTCAAACTCTGTATATATTCAGAAATTTCGAGGGGGGAGCGGCGGAGTTCGATTTGGATCGTGTTCTTTAGAGAAAAAAGTTTTGCATTTGAGTATGAAAAAGGAGTAGTACTGGAAAAAATGGACCCATTTTTTTTTTAGAAACTTGTTTCTTTATAAAAATATTGGAGTAATATTATAAAAAGATTATAAAGATATTTTGTTTGATATACAGGAAAAAATAGTGTAAGGTGAAGGGTGTTTTTGGGACAAATTTGATCAAAGTGAAGAAAGGACAGATAAGAGTGGAAAGGTCACGAGAACACAAAATCACTACTATAGTTTAAAGTTTCTTTTTTTTATAATCGTGGTGTTTGAGTCCGTTTATGCGTATCTTGACTAGCTTTACGGTATACTTATCATCTGGACCATTTTGGCGGGCCCACTAATATAAATTCGTTCCACATTTGCTCTATAACAAAATTTTCTTCATTGTCAAGCTTAAACTCAAAATCACTAATTAAGAGTTCAACCTTATTTAGATGATGAACACTTATAGAAGTCATTAAAATACATGGTATATATAGTAATACAAGAATGCTTATGTAATGTTGTTTGACAAGGTGTATAAGCAGGGGCGGAGCCAGGTTAGTTTTAAGGATTCGTCTAAACCCTTTTCTATAGAAAATTATATTATATATATATATATATATATATATAATTAAAATTATTTTTCATATATATATAGTAAAATTGAATCCACTTCGACTAATTCGTATGTTTACCAATTCATATTTTAAATCTTCTTAGTAAAAATTCTAATTTCAACACTGTGTATTAGAACAATGCTTACACTAGCTAATTAATGTATACATTATATTCAATACTATTTTTATATAATCCTACCAAATGACCTCGTGTATATATTATATTCAGTGCTATTTTTATACATTCTACCAGACGAGCTCGCGTCTTATTCAAAAGTAGGGTTAGTTTGCTTTATAGCAGTAGGGTTTAGATTAGGTTAGAACAGTGCTTTGGATTCTGCTTTTTTGACCTTTTGCTACTCAAACTTACAACAGTGGAATTAATATACTGACTCTCACTTATAGTAATAAAAAATATATAAATTTTACATATATACGTAATGACACTACAGTGTACGTACAGGACCAACATGCATATAAATATAAATTCTTTAAAAATAATAAAATCATTAATTAGTAGTACTGTTTATTTATTGGCTTTTAATTTTTATTCCAAGCTTCAACTTTACATTCTTTTTGTTTTCCTAATTAACAGTACTTTTTCAGTGAGTTGTGGGGTTAATTAACTATGCAAAGACCCAAAAAAAAGTTATTTGGTGTGTAAAGTATTTTGCGTTCACGCAAGTTCAGAGAAGGATCAAACCCTAAAGAGTGTGATAATATGCCCTTTTCATATGTAGTTTTTATCAACTGCGGATTCATAATTAAAATTTATGAATTTCTACACTAACCTTTAGTTAATAGTATAATAATAACAAGATACACTCAATAAAAAACCTATCAAAAAAATTCAACATATAGAATTCTACGCAGTGCAATATTCCAGTGAAGGGTTATCTATTGGACACAATGGGGTTCATCTTCAAGTATTTAGAGAATCTTGATTGGAAGCGCTTTTTTTTATATAATTTATCTTACACAAAATGATTTCATATTTAAGACCTCAAGATATATATTTGATACCAAATGATTTTTATTTCTAAAAAGATGATTTGAATAACAGAATAGTGTTGATTAGTTAGCTTGACAACTTTTAAGACAAAAAAGAGGGCAACAAGTACTGTTAGCTTAATAATGAAAAGGATGTTTCACCTTTGAGATTTGACCAATGTTATATATCTTTTTATGTTTCTTTTGAGATATTAATGCTGATAATTTCGCTTAATTGATATTAAATCAGTATATATATATATATTGTATTGGTATCATTAAGATTTTTTGTTCATAAATTACTCATTAGTCAATGATATATATATATATATCTTGTTATATATATAAATTAATTACATGAGAAAAATACACCAATTAAAGTTAAAAAAATTAACATTCACTAGGATATTTGGTCTAGTTGCTAGGTATCAAGATAATATATTGAATTAATTTATGTTGTCTATATTATATAGTACATTAACATTAGGTGTAATAGATAAAGATGTATATATGGCTAAAAAAAATTGATGTTGCATTTCTACCAGCCACACATTAATTCCTTTTTGTTCCCTTAGCTTAGCTTTGTCCACTAACAATATATAATGGAATTTAGGTATTGACCAAAGAAAAAAAGGGAATTTTGATTGAATAAAGATTTGCATATATAATATTAATAGATGGCGAGTGTCTGATTGAATTTATTTGTATCAGTAAGAATAGGATTCAAGTCTATCGATCGATTTGAATTTGAATTGTATTGCATGTTAGCTATGTCAAATCAAGAAAAGTGTATGAGCGTAGGAGGTGTGTTTGAATTGTGATGATAACAATCTGGATGCCGTTGTTAGATTGAGATCTGTATGATAACATACATAATTTGTGTCCTATTTGAGACTAAAATAGATGGGTTAACAAGTATTATGTCCAATTTCAAAAAAATTGTGGCTTATTTAATTAGCCTATTCTACATTTGGTAAAACTGTTTTTTTTTTAAAAATAAAATAATATATATATATATATATTAAATATTATATGAGAGAAGAGAGGTATGTCCTGCACATGACTTTCTTCTCAAGAAGTAAAGAAAAAACAATATATTGTGGAAAAGGAAAATGATTAGAATGGTCAATGAAATGATGAAACACATCTAATGCAGGCATACTGCAGTCTGTCTTTTTGCCTTTGTTGAATTCATGTAAAATAAAATAAAATATTCACATGGTTCATATTGACGCATGTTAGTAGTTAAATATTTATAATAATAAATAAAACAATAATAATCGAGTTAATACTATATTAAATATTTTTTTATAAAAAGTATATACTGATTAATGGTGATGATAATTAATAGTAGTATAACTGGCGTTAGTCGATGATAGTAATAATTAATGATAGTATGATTAATTATTTGATTGATATAGCTATTGTGGTAGTTGTAGTTGATGGTAATAATTGTATACAATACCTAGTAATGGTGACGAGTGATTATGGTGATTGAAGATGATAGTGATTGTGATTGTGAATGGTGATAATTGAAAGTGATAAACGATGTCATCGATGATGGTGATAGTTGAGGTGACATTACAATAAAAATAACTTTTAGCGATAATAAATATTTATATTAAAAAGGAATGGTAAATTTTAACTGGCATTAGTTAATTGTCATCAGATCTCATTTAGTTATAGTCTTTAGAGACATTCACAAAAAGTGATAATTACCGCTAAAACTGCATATTTAATAACTTAAGCTATTATCATTAATTAGTTACCGCTAAAGATTATTTTTGATATAGAGTGATAGTGATAATAAGAGATCATGATAATGGACGGAAAAATGATATCTCAATAGATTTTTTTAAATATATATTACATCTTAATCGTTTAAATTTATTCAAATTCATTAATTAAGTTATTATTATTCAATAAATTTTTTTAAGAAAACACTTTAAAATTCATCAAAAGAATTTCATACATTATGGCAAAAATCATCAAAAGAATTTCCATATTTGGTTCGCTCATCATTATTAGCCATATGCTTCAATGATTATATGAGGCAAAAAGCAGTAACTTTTGCATTATAATTACTAATTTGTATCATCACCTTATATTATTAAATATTTTGGACAAACATAAAATATCGTTTCTCTTGGATGGTAACATTTGTTATATGAGCTGAGCTTGCTCATATTATCAATCTCAAATCAACAGAGACAAATCATAAAGATATTTATGTAAAGTACGTCAACCCCCATTTGTTTAAGATTAAAAGAGCATAATCATACTAATACTAGTTTTTTTTCTCTTCAACGACACTAATAGATTTAAACTTGTAACTTTTTACATCCTTTGACATTATGGCGTTTTATATGATTATCTCACTTTAAAGTTAAGTTATTCGAGAGTAATTATGTGAACCTTTAACTTTTTTTTCTTGATTTTTTATTTTGTGTTCGCAATTCATTTTAGAGTCTGAAGATTTTAAAATACGAAAAATGAGATTTATTTACATATGTCTCTCAAGTCTCAACATTGATCACTATGGTCCCCTTGAAAATCTTATAATTAGTTTAGCAAACTTTACAAATTTTGAGAAAGTTTCCTTAAAAAGAAATGTTGGGAAAATAGTTTCCAAATTTAATTTAATATATTCATGGCTTTCACATGTTAGTTGTAGACTGTAGTGGTCAAAGGAAATAATTTTTAAATTAATTAATTTTTTAAAATGTCTTGAAAACTTGTGCCTCCTTTCATAACTATAGGTTATTAACCCTTTTGCCTTTTTTAATTATTTTGTTAACACTTTTTTTTTTTGCTAATTGCAGGTGCTCACCAAAACCAATTATTATTTGCATGAATTAAGACAAGAAACAGTTAAATTTGTCTTTCAACATCATTGGATATTATATAAAAGGAAAATATATATATATATACATGTAGTACTAGCTAGAACAATTAAAAATGACCTATATGATATGGACTTATTTTTTAGTTTCCCACTTGATATGTTTTATAGATATATTGGGGCTAAATTAAAGTTGAGTTAACACATAGTTAGGATCTATTTTTCGGAGCGCCAATTTTAAAATGATATTTTATTTTATTTTAAAACTTATATTTGAAATCGATAAAATATCTCAAATATTCAACCATAATTCATTCAGTTTTATCTCATTTTGGAGTAAATCATTTGATTAAGAATAATTTTCTTATTTTCTAAATTATAGAGATAATATATTGCTCAATTGAATAATTAAATATCGGGATGAATTTAGAAGATATATAAGTTCAGTCTAATATAATAGCTTTGATTTAGATTTCGTTATGTATTATAAATTCGTAAAATACATATGAAAATAAATTTCGAACTCATTTATTAACATATGAAGTTGCTATTGAAATTTTTAAAAATATATATACATAGTTCAAATCTTGAATATATCTCTGATTAAATACAAAATATAAGTACTTATCATTAGAGGAAAGTAGAGCATAAATATAGAATATATTATCCTATTAACCTGCAAAATATATATATATATATATATATATATATAAATTCATTATTAGTCCCAATTTATAGGACATTATTTTTTTAGTCATATTGAAAGAAAGAGTAATACTTCTTTATATTTAGTAGTAATAAAAATTTAACCTTAAATTTTATTTCACCAATCAGTAATTAAATAATTTATAATATCCAACATAATTTCTCTGACTTATTTAATTAGACCGTAAATTTCGAAATTAGTTTTTAATGTTAAATTTTGTATTGAATTAAATATTTTTACATAAATTAAAACAATAGAATATTATATATTATCCTTTCAATCCCTCAAAAAGAGGTACATGCATTTATACTATGCTAAGGATATTATCACCAAATTATAGGCCGCATACTTATCAAAAAAATTATTAAGAGATTTGTGGATGACAGTAACAGAATTAAATTTTTTATTATAAAAGTTAAAAATATAAAAAGATAAATACAAAAAATTTAGGAAATTTTAATGTTTTGTTATATATAATATACTAATATAAATAGCTTTAACTAATATACAGTAATATATTATCAAAAAAAGTTCCCACTCGACTTCGTATCGGGTGGGTGGTAATCAATTATTGTACATAATATTTTATATTTTTATAATATAACACCATCACATAATTATCAGTCCACGTGATACAAAAAAAAAAAAAAAGTACTTTTTCTGCTACACCTTTTTTTATGTATGAATTGTACGTCAATTGATCTATTAGCTCTTAAAACCTTTGCCACAAAGGGACTGTTACTACTTTCTGTTCCTCTTATTTTTGTTATTTTTTCTGATTTTTTTTCTATTTTTAGTCGAACAATAAAGTCCGTCGCAAATTCTATTTAGTGACACATTATTAATGAATTGCTAAAAAATTGTGTATGAATTCACGAATAATATTTGTTAGCTGATTCTAAAGGGTGGTAATTGGGCGGGTTGTGTCAAACTTAGGCGGATCATAATGAGTTAAGACAATAATTGAATCAACAAAAAATGGCTCCAATCAAAACGGGATAGGTAATGAATTATATAACGGATCAAGATCCAATCCAACCCAATTTTTACTAAGCTTATTTTATTTGTTCTTTTAAACTATTTTAGTACCTAATATAATTATTTTCTTCTTTATATAATGGCTATATATAACATATCAAATTGAAGAAAAAAGTTTTCTTTAAAAATATTTTATCAAGATTTCTAATGAGTCAGTTCTGGTTACATATCAACCTAATTTTTAACAGATTGAAATAGACTAAACTAATAAATAAACGGATTAATAACCCACCCAAACTTAAAAGGATTGAACAGATTGTGTTAGATTTTGCCACCTCTAGCTGATATAAATTTTTTCATAATGAAATTTATGACGGCAAGAGTTTAAAAGTTAACATCCTCTTAAATCAACCATCATTGCATATTAGTGTAGTTAATATTAGTGTAGTTAAAATCAAAGCTCATGACATATATTGTTCGTTCTAGCCCTACTAATCTCAAGAATTTGTGTTATGCAATATACGTAGCATGTAGCTTTTTTCACCCTTTTTTGATTCGTAGAAATTGCTTAAGATATCATATAAACTACTTCTTTAACGATTTATCAATTTAAAAATTTGACAATTTTTTTCTTTGATCAACATAATTAGATGATCAGTACCTTCTGTCATGAACGTCACAATTGGTAGGCCGTCGACATATATAACCAATTATTGATGGGCTAAAAAGGACCCATTTTGGTCGTGACCCGGCATTTTAGGTATGCATATAAAGGTGAATCATTGAAGGCACATCATTTTTTCATAAATTTAGAGTATAAATTGGCACCAACCAAATGGATCCAAAGATAAGAACAAAAAGTATGTTACAACTCACATAAATAGTGCTATTTTCCCTAAAAAATATTAGAAGCGGAGACAAAATTTAAATTTAAGAATTTTAAATTTTTAACACTATAAAAGAGAAGAGATTTGAATAGTTTCAAAGCTCGAGATATCTGAGTTTGGAATATTTATAAATAACTAATATGATTTTTGATATATAAATAACTAATATGATTTTTGACAATTCATTCTTAATTCATCGTTAAATTATATTAGCACCTGATCTTTTTGTAGCATAGCGACAAAGTTATCATACTTCGTTAACTCACTATTTTGTAGTTAACATCTTATCACGAATTATTTGATTATCTAGGTACAAAATCAATGATTTAAATTAAACTAGTTAAATAAACTTTTCAATACATATGCAAAAATGATAGCTAAAATTATTTTTTTATTTTTTGGATAAACTTGTAAGTTATATTCTATCTCCGTCCTCGAAAATTGTTAAATTAGGTCTTAGGTCTAACTAACACCCTAAAAGCTAGCTCATGAGGGGAGGTTTGTCTAAGTCCATATAAGGAGACTGAATTCTCATTCCTCTATGTGGGACTTCTTAACACTCCCCCGCACGCCCAGACCTCAACTGGAGCGTGAACACTTTTAAATGGGGGCGCAACATCGATGAACAACAAATTGAGATGGACCTGACTCTGATATCATATTAAATAGGTCTTAGGCCTAACTCACACCTCAAAAGCTAGCTCATGAAAGAATATTTATCCAAGTCCATATAAGGAGACTAAATTCTCATCCCTCTACCGATGTGGACTTCTTAACAAAAATGTTAGGCATTATAGGTCCATAGACCACTTCACATCCAAACAAAACTAAAAAGTAAGAGATAAACTATAGTAAAACAGTAAAAATTGGCCCTACAAAATGTCAACACATAAAAGAAAAACCCAAATTAAACTGCCTCCATTTTTCCATATCAATGGATTAATTACTACTCTTATTAAAATTCCAGCTACCTCTGCATCTTTTTTCAGTTGTACAGTATGAACAAAAATAGTTAAAAGGACTATTCCATTTTATATGACACGGTATGAATTTTAAAAGTCAAACAGTTTATGATAAAACAAAATGTATTTGAATCTCAAAATTCAAAAAACGTTACCCAAATTAAAACAGAAGAAGTGTATACGTAATTGATGAATTTTAATGAATACTTGCTTATATAAATAAGTGTGCATTTTTTTTAACATACAATATCCCATGTCTGAGTTGTTATATATTAGAAGGTGCATACAAGAGGAGACTATAGCCTTATCTCTGAATATAAAACAAGGATAAGTTCTTTATCCTTCGAAAAAAAGAAAGGTGAAGCTAACATAGCCATTTCAACCCTCACAACCTATCTAATTAATTAATTATATATTTACAAAAATTGCCTTCTCATTTTGACGGCTGGAAGCCAATTTAGCAAGATGGTCTTACTATAACAAAAATA
>JAJOOS010003288.1:0-27000 GCA_029582725.1 Solanum chiquidenum | reverse complement strand
ACATCACGAAGTGAAATGACCATATGTCATCTACTAAAGATAACTATCATGATATTTGTCTTTGGACAAGTGTCAAGTGTTATGCTTGTAATATCTACTTCATCCCTCTTGATTTGACTATTTACATCACGAAGTGAAATGACCATATGTCATCTACTAAAGATAACTATCATGATATTTGTCTTTGGACAAGTGTCAAGTGTTATGCTTGTAATATCTACTTCATCCCTCTTGATTTGACTATTTACATCACGAAGTGAAATGACCATATGTCATCTACTAAAGATAACTATCATGATATTTGTCTTTGGACAAGTGTCAAGTGTTATGCTTGTAATATCTACTTCATCCCTCTTGATTTGACTATTTACATCACGAAGTGAAATGACCATATGTCATCTACTAAAGATAACTATCATGATATTTGTCTTTGGACAAGTGTCAAGTGTTATGCTTGTAATATCTACTTCATCCCTCTTGATTTGACTATTTACTTTTCACTTGGCACTTCAAAAGAGAAGAATTGAAAGTATTACTCTTTCTACCAATTCAAGTATTCTATGATTTGTCTTTAGAGGTCAAATTTGACTACTTTTTTCATTAATATGAAACGAAAACTTCAAAGGTTGAGGAAATCAAAATAGGCAGTTATTAATTCTTCTAGTACTATTGAATGATCTATTTTGTGCTTGGTAGGAGAGAAAATGTTTTATAGAAAACAAGTGATTTTATTACTTATTTTCCGATGTTTGATTGGTGAATAGAAAATAAGGGATTTCTTACTGCCTTGGATCCTTAAGGAAGTCATTTTCCACTAATTAGAGGAAAATGTGTTCCTTAAATGTTCTCTCAAATATGACCACCAAACATGAGAAAAATGGAAAACAATATGTGGAAAATGTTTTCCTTCATACCAAACACACTAGTTACAAATGCCAAATACATTTAGACCAATTTAATAGGTAAGTGTTATAAGTCTGACTTTAAAGTTAAGTTGGTTCATCTAAGTCAAGGAAGGTAAAGAAAAACTAACAGAAGTAAACAACACCCATAATTCCCAACCACAAACTCAACCCTCACATTAGAATAAAGAATGAAAAAGGGGACAATCTCATTTAAGAAAAAGAAAGAGCTAGTCAGAAACATGAGTTCAAAAATATAATGATATTATAGGCAAAATGGTCATCATGATTATGACTTGATAAGAATTTAAACAAATGTAACTTGTACCTTTGCAAAGTATGTTGCTGGATTCTCAGCACATTGCAAAATAGTCAAGAGAGCAAACTCAAAGAGTCCAGAGGTTTCACTTTTTACAGCCTGTAACAATTGCAATACACTGATTAACTACAATTGGAAATTTGAATAAGTTTCCCAAATGAAGTCAGCTTACCTTTTTTAACTTCCTGGAATACATGCTGTGATAAGCAGAACTAACAGCAGCCAAGTGTGCCCTACTTCTTTCTGAGAAAATTCGTATAAAAGTCTTCTCATCAGTTCCCAGTTTCTTCTCCCCAGCTTTGTAAAGAGCTTTAGCATCATGATCAACCGAAGCTCTGTCAACTTCTGGGCCTTCATAGCGCATTGTGGTTACATATGCTAGAAGCAACTGTAGTGATTAAGAGACAATAATATGTCGATATCTTCCTTCATAAGATTCAAATTTCAAGCAATGCGTGCAATTAGCTGTTTGAATTTTAGAGATCATACAAGGTAGACTCCCATTTGGGTAAGGCAAGACTCGAACCATACTAGACTCAGGTTAGGACCAGACAGATGCAACTCAGTTCCATTCAACGGACGCATAAGTTCCCAGTGCACAAAGGGTAAATGATATAAATACAAAACTTCTTTGAGAGTCCTTCATTTTCTCCTCATCTTTCTCAAAGACGATAACTTCACAAATAAAGTTCCACAAACTACTATACCCATTTATTTACTTTTAGGCAAGGTTATGGTAAGGTAATCCAGATTTGTTTTATGTTCACTTCTTTCATGTACTTGTAGTCATTATTTAAAGTGATCAAAGAACTTAAGTGGACAAAAGGTTTTATTTCATACAAATGCAAAGGGTAACTACCTTTTTGTGATCACCAGATGCGTGAAGCTCAATATCATGTTCCACGTAGATACCATTCATGGAATGGTAAAGTTGTTTGAAATGTACTATTTGAGAAGGAGTCCGTGAACATATCACTTCAGTGGCAGCTCTGAGATCAATGGAGTCAGCACTCAAAGCTTGCCTTACTAGGATAGCATCCCTTCCTGCTGGATCATACATCCATAGCAAGATTGCTTTCTGGAACCATTCAAAATGATTAAAAAAAATGAAGAAACAGGCTTGAAAGAAAAAAGACAAAAGGAGGAATCACAAATTTTGCCACATGCAGTTTCATTTGTCTTTGATGTTCCTTCTGCCCTAAATTTTTAAATCTTCTATTTGAATGGAATAAGCTTCAGGCCTCTAAAATTCTTGTTAAATGCAAATTATAGAGTTAGCAAAGTTATCCCAGAAATTTCGACCCTCCATCAATACAACAATACCTCAAGTTTACCGCTAAGCTCTTTGACCAAGCGTTTGGTTAGGTCTTCAGAATACATAGTTCTGTATTCCTGTTGAATAAGAGCACGCTGAGTAGCATCACGATGAGCAAGGATGTTAATGACTGCTGCTTTATCACATCCAAATCCTGCAAAACACAAACCAAGTAATTCACCAGAAGGCAAGCTGAATAGAAACACACTATAGCTTAATGAATCTTACAGCTTTTGAAGTCACCTTCTGATTTTCAACTATTGTATGCACTCATAAGAAATTACATCAGAGATATCTTGACTTTGCATTTATTTTCTACTTTAGAGTACATACATTATAACCCCTGAAACTAAACTAAAATGGGATGATGACATTTATTTGTTACCCTGATTGCACTTAAAGTTGAAAGGAGTATACTGTCCTCTAAGAATAGTTTACTAGGAATTCTGGAAGCAAAATGTAATCTTTTGTGTCCTGACTGATAATTTGTTTGGTTAAACGTAATAGATGTGATACAGAAACTATAGAGCCTGCATGAATAGAGAAACAAACTGTGAAGGTTAATAATTATCTCAAGGATAAACTACCTAATGCCATGGGAGACACCGTGCTTTACTTGCCACACTTCATTGAGGCCTTGAAATAGGTGTTGAAGTGTGTGACCATCTCATTTAAAAACTTAAGCGGTTAGAGAGAGCACACTTTTATACTCTGATACCATGTTGAAGTATGTGACCATCTCACCTCCTAATAATTCTAGACAATTGCACCAATCCCCAAGTCAAAAACATTCTACCAAGAGAAAAAATTGCAATTTCAATCTAATGTATTGATAATCATGGTGTCCGGGCCAGCTTTCGCGTAACTCTGTCCATCAAGGCTGGGACATGACAGATGAGAATAAATCACCTAGTGTTTCTATCTCGAGATTTCAAACCTGAGACATCATGATTATCAACCCACTTTATTGACCACTAGGCCACACTCTTGGGCGTTCAATTTCAATCTTATGTTGTGCTAAATTTCATCAACTCCAGCATCCTCTACATTTCCTTTTTGTTTATCCAAAGCATATACACAAATCTACACAGATAATCGGAGACAAAACTCATGCATCTCTAAAGTAAACTGTTTGATAATGGACACTTCTCCTAATTATTTTACAAGTATTAATTCTTATAAAAATCAAGGAGTATGGTTAAATTCTATTTTTATTTTAATTAAACAACATTAATTTAAATTTAAAAAAATACATGCTAGAACTACACATGTGATGTGCTTTCTCCCCTGGCACAACAAAAACAAGCTATTAGCCAGCCGGCCTTCTGAACTTTCCTTTTTATCATGCTTGAAGTTTAATTCAATGAAGCAGCAACTCATCCTCAACAAAATTCAAAAACTTTAGGCAAAAAAAACGGGAAAGTTATCCACAAAACACGATGAATTACAGTACAGAAGAGAAATCAAAATGAAGCAGAACAGTAGTAAACCCTAGAAAGAAGAGATCGAAATTTAACCTTTGAAAGCTTTGTAAAGGTGCATGGCATCATCGCGAGGCGTAGTTAAAACTGGAGGAATACTCAGAGTCGCCATTTTCTCTCCTCTGTTTTCCCCTTCTTTTTTTCTCTCTGTTGAATAAAAAATTGGGGGAAAAATGAAATGCACACGCTTTTTGTCAACCACTCCAACAAGAATTTTCCTAAAAATGTGTCACTTTGAGTTTGAGTTTGAGTCCACGTAATAATCCCAACAAACTCTACTCTAAACATTTTTTTTTCTTTACACGTCAAATATAAATTCGATTTATTTATTAATCTATCAAAATTATAATATTACTATATTCGTTCACTTTTAATTGTCATAATTTTCTTTTTTAGAGTCAAACGATAATAACTTTGACTAACATCTTACGATGTATTTTTTCACTATATTGATATGCAAAAAATTGGAATTTATAGTACTTTTCGTATAGTTTTTAAATATCTAATTTTTTTGTTTAAAATATCAAATTAATGTAATCTAATTTAACTTTAAAAATTAGTCAAATTGACTTTCGATAAACGTAGCATGACAATTATAAATAGATAAAGAGAGTAATGTGAAGCACTTATGTTGGAATGAAGGATGAAGGAAGTATATATTTAGTCAAAATTAAATAAATAAATATGATTTATTGGAATGTTTCATAATATGAAACCTAACTACCTAAGTAATGATATGCGATCTTTATTTTTAAGAATTGTCAATAAAATAATATTGGAAAATCAAAAAGATATGATCTTAATAAATTTTGGCATGTAAATATGAAAGAATAAAGAAGTTGGACTACTTAACAAACAGAGTTGGAATTTTTGTATATTGATTGCCTTCCAATTTTACAATTGTCCCTATATTTTATAGGAAATTTGGGCAAAATAGCAAATATTTGAACGATATTAAATGTTATAGCTATTGTTTTGGAAATTTGTGATTTGCATTTATAGTTTTTTTAATTCGTTTAATTTGTATAATTCGTCTGTATAAATCACAATTTTGTGTAATTCAGTTCCTGATTGTAAAAATCCAGAATTTGTATATGTTTACCCTAGCTATTTGTATACGATATATGAAAAATTCACAATAAATTACCTTGTTTGTATATTGGCAAGCGAAATATACAAACAGAGTTTTGATTTTTTTTGAAATGTATAAATACAAAATTTGTATATACTTACCATATTTATATGTTTGCAATCGAAATATATACAAACGGACAAGTGAAATATACATATCGCGGCCTTCATAGCAAACAAAACTAAAGTTATGGAGTGCAATTATTAAAACTATAGTTATATATAGATTATAGAGGCTTATTATGTCTATTATATTTGCTATTTCTAAAATTTTCTTTTCTTTTTATGAAAAAAAAAATGGAACCTTTTATTCTAAGTGCTATACCAGCTGTAATTGGCTCAACCTATTACAAACTTTATTCTCTTTCCATGTATATGGATATTATATATAGTGTATATCTAACCTATATGCAGATTCCTTGATTATTGGGGAATTTATACTATATGATCTGCTGGTTTCACTTATTCGAATCGCGCATCTTACTGGCCCAATACATGAGATTCTTTAGCCCAGAATACACAACGACGCTTATCATCATTTTCAGACTAGATAAAAGGGTTGGTCATGCTATTTGATGAAACCAAGGTCAAATATTGTGACACCCAACTTACTATTAGAAGTTTCAAATTGACAAAATATAAAAGAGATGTTGGGTATATAAATAAACAAGTCTTATATTTTAGTAATGTTTTTTTAAAGTTGTGCAGACCTGGGTCGTTACAGATGATATCAGAACCATTCTTATGTCAACTTATCAATGTGAGCCAAAGTTCAACTGCTTTTAGGCAAATCACAATAAGACGGTGCAAACATGTAGACAAGTTTCGTGCGATAGGGACGTGAAGCAAATCTCAGCGAGGACGCTGAGTTCATAAGAGATGGTGTATGTAACACCCTAACTTAGCCTAAGAAGTCTCACATCGACAAAACACAAAAGGAGACATTGGGTATATAAGAAAGCAAATCTTACAATCTAATGTCATTTTTTAAAAGTTATGCAAGCCTAACTACAAAACGGACAATATCACTAGCGGACTATCAATGAATTGGGCCGTTACAAATACGAAACCGGCCTATGTATGTTTCTTTTTCCTTCTTTACTTTATAAATCGTGTATCATCTTCTTTACTCGTTAATTATCATCATCTTAATTCCAACATATGCACTAAGCAACTAATAACCAACAAAAGTAAATATCGCAATAATGACATTACATATTAAGAAGAGGGAAAAAAATTCAACTTTCTTATGTAATGATGATACTCATTAACTTTATATGTTTTTAAATCATGTTAATTCAAAAGGACTCATTGTTCGAGAGAATGCTGTTGTTGGTCATATTAGGATGAAAAAGCTCGGATGCAGGGTGTGTTTTGTATGAAGGAAAACATTTTTCGGAAAATATTTTTCAATTTTCTCATGTTTGGTTGGGTTAAATGTTTTGGAAAATGTTTTTCAAATCAACTCATTTTCCTCAAATTTAAGGAAAATGACTTCCCTTCAAAACTTGAGAAAAACATTTTCTAAAACTCTCTTCCGAACCCACTCACCCACCCTATCTGCCCCCAACCCAACCCCTACCAGCCCTTCCACCCCCAAAAAAATTTGAATTTTTTTTTTAAAAAATATTTTCAATTTCAAAATTTTATTTTTTCACCCCAACCCTCGACCCCTTCCACCCACCTCCTATCAGCCACCCACCCCCCTACCTGTCCCCACTCCCAAAAAAAATTTAAGTTTGTTTTTAAAAAATATTTTTAACTTCAAAATTTAAATTTTTCACCCCTACCCTCGACCCCCCCCCCTTCACCCACCCCCTACCACCCCCCACCCCCCAAAAAAATTTAAGTTTGTTTTTAAAAAATATTTTCAATTTCAAAAATTATTTTCTACTCTAGTAAAAATAAAAGAAATTTCTCAAAAATATTTTTCATTCATAAATCAAACACTAAAAATCTTTTCCGGAAAATATTTTCTACTCACCAACCAAACATGAGAAAATAAGTGAAAAATCAACTTATTTTCCAGGAAAACATTTTCCTTCATACCAAACACACCCGCAGTGGCTGAGTCAGGAGTTTCACAAAGGGTGTTAAATAAATAAGGAAAATAATTGTTACTAGTGAGATTTGAACATATGAGCACTTAGGGCTCTTTCAAGGCATCTAAAACTACTAGACTACAACACCCTATTCTATCAAGAGTGTCCTAAATATGTTATTTAATCACTTCGTGTATTATTTTACTTATATATACGGTATTATTTTTCGACGAAGGACTATAGGGTAGCTACGCCCCTGCCCGGATGGAAATGTTGTCGCATTATTTAGTAGGCATTTCGCCATAAATTTCAAATATTTTTCATTGGAATTTATGGAGTTGAAATTGAAGATGAAATTGTATTTGGGTATATTTTTCACAATAATAGGTGGATACAAGATAAATAATCTTGAGATTTTAATATAAAATTTATTCTAATTTTACTTGATACCAAACACCGGATAAAATTGATATTGGGATAATACTTAATCCCTGAAATTAAAAAAAAGAAGGTGACAAACAAGGATTGTGATCGTTTGGTAGAGTGTATTGAAGAAAATAATGCTTGCATTAGCTTTGATGTATTATTAGTATCTTGATTGGTACATTTTTCTAACCTATGCATAACTAATGCTTGTATTAGTAATACACTCTATTGTATATTTACTAATACCATCTATTTCTATACATTAGTAATGCAATGAGTTCTAATGCATGCATTAACATTATTAAAGACACAATTGTCCTCAAAAGCTTTTTTTACATCCTTTCCACTATATTTGTGGTGGGTATTTTTGTAAACAAATATTTTTTCTAAAAAAATTATGTAATGCATGATACTTTTAGTACACCAAACCAAACATTGCAATGAAAAAATTCCATCATAACTAATGCAAGCACAACTAATACAAACATTACTAATGCAAGCATTACTAATACACTATATCTTGCATTAATTCTTAACCAGAGGTTGGATCCTCTTGGGTACGAAATCGTTCTTGTTAAGGAGCACTTGATCTTCTACTGTGGAACTTCTCTGTCCGAATCCAATTTTAATTAGATTCAACGTAGATACCGAACAGGGAAAAAAAATATGCAATTTGTGGGAAATAGGATCATTTTAAGCCTTTAAGTCCAAATATAATGAACTAGTTTGAGCTTTTTCTCAATTTGTTTGTCAAGTCAGTTAGACAAAATTTCAAACTAATTATGGCACCATCTAAATTGGGATTATTATTTTTTTGTGGTTCAAATAGACCAGATTTAATTTGTTCCCTTGACTTGATTTTCCTGTTTGTGCCGTACCTAAAATATTTCAAATGACATCCTATGATTTATTTATTTTAATAAGCTTGCACGCCAAAGTAAATAATTGTGCAATTGGTTAATTTATGTTGTCTCTTTCACGCATCGTCTTTAATTAGGTGCTAGCGTGCTAGCTTAAACTTAATCAATTGTTCACAATAATTTCCTGATACTCATTATATTTGTCACGTAAATATTTTTTTCCCGCACATTTCTTAAAATAAAATTACTAATTAAAGGTTAATTTGATTAAATTATCCTCATTTATTCTCTTTTTCACCATATAATAGTCTCTTTCCACATTTATTAAGTAAGGATAAAAGTGAAAAGAAGAAGAAGTAAGTACTTAATTTTATCTTGGTCTTATCTAATGACAATTATTTTAGATCATAAATTCTTACTAAAGATGACAAGTAAAATAAATCAAATGAGAGTAATTGTTTCATATCACAAAAATTTCTCAAATCCTAACGACTCCAATATATTACAAGTTCAGAAAATCACAAATTTCACTTAATTGATCGCAAATTAATGGTTCGGTTTATCCCAATAAATTAAAGGAGTTATATGCTAACTAATGAAGCAATTCAGAAGGTGCCAAATGTCAAATCCTCATAATAACGAAGGTTGATGAGTTCAATCAAATAACTTAACGAATATGAAATTACAACAACCAAAAAAAATAAAATACTATTGTATTTCAATATCGATAGAGACAATCTAACCATTTAATAACTTAATAGCTTAATTAGTTGACTATTTGAACTTTTATTTTGTTAGTGACGGTTCAATTTGCCATAATATAACCACATTACCCCTTCCCCTTTCCCCTCCCCCCAATTTTGAAAAGAAAAAAAAAACACAACATTTTAAATTAGCACATTCAGGATTTAAAGTTTTTTAATTTTATTGAAGTACAATATATTGTCATTATTTAAATATCAATATAATAAAAAAACTTTTAAAAATGTTAATTAAAATTCATATCATTTGATTCTCGGAAAGAAAATTACGAGAAGTAAAAAAGGATGAAGAAAATATATAAGTTTCGATAAAAATTACTGAACTTTATCAATCATTATTTCTCATACTAGCTCCTCCCAACACATATACATCTTAGAGGTTACCTATTCTATTTGTTCCAATTGATTTGTTTTGAATTTGACACGAGTTAAAAATATATAAAATATAAAAATATCATTTAATCTTATAACCTTAAACATGTCATATAAAAATCTAAAATTAAAAAAATTATCAATAAATAAATAAAATTATTATCATTTTTAAATGGAAAACTTTTATTGTCGGTTCTAAAAAGAGGACATTATTGCTCATATTCCTCTTTGAATTGAAACTGTAGTGCCGGACCCGTTGCTTGACAGATGAGAGTCGGTTCCAACTGCCAATCATACTCCCTCGTTTTAATTTATTCGTCTTATTTATTAAGTTTTTTTAACTTAATAATAATTTAATTTTAATAATGTGTTTGTGAATATATGATTAAAAATATTTATGACAAATTAAACTAAATCAAATAAATTATAAACAAAATATTTGTTGCAAATATGACTTGTATATATTTTGGGTCCATTTTCATGCACGTCCCCTTTTTGACCGGCTTGAAACCAGGCTGTCCAGCTAACTCCATTAATTACATAACCTCTGCTCACGAGGCCTGCAATATTTATTTCTTTCGACAACCACAAGTCAGTATCCAATTTTTATTTTCTTTTATTTTTATCTGAGGTTCCGTATTCATATTAGAGTTCAATTAATTTAGAATCACGTTGAATAGGGCTCCATGTGTAGTGTTATCTATCAAAGATTTTGTCATATTCATGACTCGAACTTGAAACTTCTGATTAAAGGAACAGTTTCATCCATTGCACCACATCTTTTGGTTATCGAAAACCAATTAATAAAGAATCTTGTAGTTTAATTTGATTTTTTTTAATACCCAGTTAGTTTCACTAGATTCTAGAAGAACTAAAATATTTATCCGCATGAATAATTTATTTAAAATAATTATAAATTAAGTTTAAATTAGTTTAGTTTGACAGAGGATTGTTATCTGTTTATGAATGTGGATAACGTAACGTATTATAGAAGTTTTTGAGGACAACCTTGATTCAAAGTAATTAAGCCCTAATATAATTAAAAAGATTTTTCTGTTTGGCCTGCAAACCGATCCGCAATTCTTGTTGACCTAACAATTTTGCCACAAAGGGTGAGTTTGGTAGGGTCAATAATTCATGAAAATAGAGAAATTGATGAGGATGTTATACATGTACCGGAATGGGGTAGATGAAATGGAAGTTCACATTTGATGATTTGTACGATATAGGAATGTGCCTTCGAGTCTAATTAAAAAGTAAATTTTACAAAGGAATGGTTAAATCAACTATGTTGTATGTGGTGGAGTGTTAGTTGGTCAAGAACTCGCACATCCAGAAGATGAAAGTAGCAGAAATGAGGATACCAAGATGATGTGTAGGCATACAATAAGAGACATGATTAGGAATGAGTATATTCGGGACCAAGTGGAATCGGAGTAGTCTATGTGGTGGAAACGATAAGAAAGATTAGGTTGAGATGGTTTGAACATGTAAAGAGAAAACACATAAATGCCCTAGTGAAAAAGAGTAAAAGGTAGAGGTAGGGCACCAAATAAGTATTGACTCGAGGTCATGATTAGACAAGATATGACATACTTATAGTTTACTGAGGAGACATGAGCCTAGATTGGAAGACATGAAGGTCGAAAATTAGGGTATAATGTTAGTAGCTAGTTAATCGAGCGTTGTCTTATTTCCTTATCAATGTTGTTTTTATTACTCTCCTATTATTTTTATTCTTCGATCTTAACATTACATGTTGTCTATCTACTTTAGTCAATATCATATTATTTATTGTTGCTATAGTTCTTTTCTTCATTATTTTTAATAAAACTTTTTTACTAGTATATTTGATATATACACCATCATCCTAAGGCACCATTTATAAAATTACACTAATATATTATTATTATGTAAAATTAATTTATTTCTTAATATGGGTAGGTAGAGCATACAAGAAGTACTTGTGTTTTATACAAACAACATTTTAACTTTGAAGAGGAATGGAAACATTAATAAAATAATTGCATAGGAAATCCAAGGGAAAGAGACAGGAAATGGCAGCAATAAATGTGGGGCTTTGTCATTCCTACCCTTTGTGGCTGTGAATTGAACCTAACGTAGAATATAACCAATCTCTGACTTAAAATCATTTATTGGTGCTACACTACACAAGAGGGGCTATTCCTCCATGCCTCTAAAATTTGACTCACCAAAACCAAATAATGCTGGGAATCACAGGTGCACCAGTAGTGAAACATGAATCATATAAGGTGGAATGACCCGAAATATTATGTACTTGATTTCGTTTATCAGTTGAATTTTTCTACTTATCACTTTACAAGCTAAATTCTTAAATATCTCCCCGACTATTCCACTATGAGTAGGAGAGTTAAATTGAAAAGACTTTTAAAATTTTTTACTCCGTACTAAATTTTGGATGAATTAAGTATACACATTCATTACTCCGTCAGTTAAAATGTTATGTTTTGTTTTTGAGATATATATATTAGCTCAATATTTTACAGTTTAGAATTAAGTATTTAAAATAAAAAATAAAAAATATATATTTATATATATATATATACTAATACAAAATTATAAATTTTCTCATATGTCAATTTCATGAATTTTTATATATTTTTGAGAATATTAATCAAAATTTATATAATTTGAATTTTTAAAAGAAAAACATAACAAATACAATTAATTGAAGAAGCTTCTCGCTCTACTTCAAAACATAATGGACCATAAATTTGGTTGTTAAATTTTCAATTCTTTGCTTTATGGAACTCATGCATAATTCTTTGGTTATATTTATTTGTTTACATTGAACTTTGGACATTACAATAATCAATATGAATACTTTATCATATTCGTATTAAGAAAACAATTATTGATATAGTAACCATTTTATTTTTTTTAATTATGAAGTGGAGAAATTAAAAAATTAAGATGTTCAAGAAGTTTACCTTTTTCAAAGTAATTAATTGAGGTATAATATGTAAAAAAAAAATTGTCTTTTCTTGATTTGTCATAATGGACAAGTAATTAGGGATAACTAAAAAAAGAAAAGTGGACAAGTAATTAATGACAGAGAAAGTAATATTTATATTAATAGATATTTATATTAAGTCTTAAAAAAAGTAATTTAAAAAATAATTAATTAATAAGAAGCATAATTTCCTCCCTCTTAATATATTAAATGTAACATTTTTTACGGGAAAAATTCTTTTGGCCAGAATGATAAAATAACAGTATGTTATTTTATCTTTTTGAACATTTTTACCCTTTTAACTTAAATACATTTTAATTTAAAAATAGAAAACTTTAGCTTGTACACAAATACTACAAGCCTTTTAAAATAAAAAAGACATTATAGACTTTTTAAATTTCTTGTCAAATTTTGGCCATTTAGCGAATTCGGAACCTAAATAAGCCACAAAAACATAAAAGTGACCAAAATAAGTCACTACTTTAGTAAGTAACTAAAATAGGTTTAGTGGAAGAAATAATTTCACCTTAATCTAATATTCTAAACGTTTTTCGTTTAGTCTCATAACGTGTATATTTTACTATATAACGGAATTATTTTCTACACTTTATAAAATGAAACTTCTTACACTTTATAAAGTGTAAGTTTTTCTTCAACTTTGTAAAGTGGAACTTTTTCTTACACTTTATAAAGTGGAAGAAAATCTTACATTTTATAAAAAGTTACTTTATCTTTTCACTTTCATGGCTTCTAAACTTTTTTCACTTTGAAGATTAACAGTTGATGGTCCCAATTCGACAACTGAAGCGGCCCTACACTAAAAAATCAAAATCTTAAAAAATTGGAGTAACACAACTCGACAACATAACAATCTGACCCTACAAATTATATAAATTAGGTATTTTTTTTCATCTCATATTTTCATTACTTTAAAATGATGTTGTAATTTGTTCAAAATTTCAGCAAGTCTTATACAATGTGCATTCGATTACTAAATATTAAGTTAGAAAAAAAGTCTTTAATTCGAAATAAACAAAAGGAATTACACTGTTGGATTGGTATTGCAAAATAGTATTTGGCTACTGCTGAATTACACCTTTTCGTCTCATATTTTTTTTATTCTAGATGGACACTCATATTCATTTGTTCTTGATGGCATGTATTAACTTTACCATGTGCAATGTGCCAAAACTACCATTTAGATCCCATCAAAGTACAAAAAATAAATAATAGTAGAGTATTATTTTTATGCACATAAACTGTGTCGAGATTCTTGTAAAAATTGACAATAAATTGAGATTGCACAAATGGTTATATCCTTGTTAATTCAGTTGGTTAAATTTGTCCGCAAAATTGAACACAAAATTCATCAAACATATAGTCATCCCTCAATTGTTCCAATAAATGGTTCCATCTGTTTCTCTTTAGGTATATGTTCCTTTTGTTTTTTTTCTATTTTATTTTCTTGTGGTTGACTCGACAAGTAACACATTGAATTGACTTGCTGAAGTTAGAGATTCTTTAGTTTTTGTACAGTTATTCGTTTGAAGATAGTTCACGGTTTAATTTGTCAAGATATAATTATATTAAACGAATTAATATAATTTTTCTTACAAAATATAGTGGAGCGTGTTGTGAATCTTGGACTGATTGATCGTACACTTCTTCTCTCTCAGCATGAGCATAAATCAGAATTGTTATGTAAAGGTGAGCTTAACTGCTCTTTGCAACTGCTTCTTTATATTGAATAACATGCCTTTTTCAATATAAATAGCACCATTCATGAAATTTGTTGGTTCACGCCACATACGTTGTGATGTATATTCATCATGTGTATCGCCAAAGATCTAGACCATCTGGGAGATGATCAAGATAAGGAATTTCATGATTACGAAACGAACTCATGGACATTGATCTTGGCGACTGATTGAGCATTAAAAAATCATTGTCACTAAATGATGCCTCAAATGAAACATTATTTCCTGATCCTCGGCATTAGGCAAATCATCACTATCACTAGCTGAAGGTGAGCAGTAATTTGAAAGGTTATGATCATCGATATTCACAGGATCAATGGGATCATCTTGTGTGATATTTTCCCTATATATGTAAAAAAGTATAAATATTTGTCTCATGTAATTAACTTACTTAAATAAAAAATCAAGTGTTGGACATACCGATAATCATCTGCATCAAAAGTAGGCGAGACATGAAAAATTGAGGATGTCCCAACATTTTTCGTCATTTCAAAATGTGAGGACTGACCAAAATAATTATCTAGTTCATAACTTGGAGCAATATTCCTATCTTGCTGAGGTAAACCGCTACAAAATATATAATAATAATAATAATAATAATAAGAAGAAGAATAACAAATCATATAATTTAATAAATAATTGACAAAATCAACAAATAATAATTGAAATATAATTATTGAGCATTACCAGTCACTTTCATTGATAGTTCGTTCAAATCAAAATCATATCGACCGGTAAGAATATTTTGATAATGAGTCATGTTAGGAAAATCAGTAGATTGAGTTATCAGAAATTCATCAACGCTATTACAATTTTCTAATCGGGGGTGGACATTGACCGATAAAGGAGAACGTTGTTGACTAGTCGTAGGCTTTTTCCTAACATAAATTTCAAGTATTGTTAACTTGATTTGATCTATGTAGTCATTTGGAACCCTCAAAAAGTCAGTCAATGATTCGTCATTATAGATAATCCACTCTCCAAAATATACTTGTCCTTGTGATAAAAATGAAGTAGGGTATTTTCCGACTATAATCAAATTATAATCAGTACTGTTTATACCCATTCTTTTATAAATTGATGAAAGAAATTTATGATATCGGACATTAATTGAATATTTAGCATTGTGTTTGGGAGGACAATTATAATAAACGGTATTTCCGTCATGTATAATTTCGCCATCTCAATAAATCGAAACTCTAACTTTTGGTTTAGAAGACATTTTTATTTTTGAGATTGAAATGAACAAATATAAAAGACTTTATGTTGTAAGTGCTATCAACTATGTTTGAACGTCCTTAAATAGAGATTGGAGGATTTTTTAGAATAAAAAAATAAAAATACATAATGTAATAATTTTTCCATTTTTATGATATGTCAAATCAATATAATTGTATGACAAACACCGCAAAAGCTTCATAAAGAGATAAAAACATGAAAAATATTCCTCTTTGTAAAACATAAATTTTTCTTCCACTTTATAAAGTGTAAGAAAAAGTCCCACTTTACAAAGTGTAAGAAATAGTTCCATTTTATAAAGTGTTGGAAATAGTTCCGTATATATTAAAATATACACGTTATGAGATTAACGGAAAATGTTCAGAATATTAGATAAAGTGAATTTTTTTCTTTAACTAAACCTATTTTAGTTACTTACTAAAGTAATGACTTATTTTGATCACTTTTATATTTTTATGGCTTATTTAGATTTCGAACTCCCATTTAGCATTACCTTTTTTAATATAATAATAATAAAAAAACATCGATGTTCTCTGAGCCTACGTACTGATGACACTATGCTTTTTTTGTTTTTTTCTTTCATACTTTTGACCACGACATTATATTAACTACTGTTCGTTTTCATTTTTGTTCTTGGGATGTGTTGGAGCTGTTTCTTTAATAATTGGTGTTGTTGCCTCTGATTTCTCCTTAATTCATGTTAATCAGTATAGTAAGTGTAGATAATTACAGGAGCCAGTTATCTAGTTTCCCACTTAAAAATATGTCTCGTATTTGATATTTACATTAAATTAATAAATTTTATAAGAGTTAATTGAAATAATTAAGCAAATATTTAAATATATTTACATAACTCACCCATATTAAATCAATTGACAAAACAACCTTATGTTCAAATAATCTAGACTGTTATACTGTAGCTGATTGGATTTAACTTAAAACTTTGCTAAATGACTTTATTAGATTGAATTTTTTAGTCAAATAGACGAAAAGACTGAAAGGCATCGGTCATAGAAAGACGCGAATCCCAGTCTTAATTGTGCGAATGATAACATAACATAATCATTAACTCACTATATTCAATTGTTACGAACTTACATACATATAATCAATATCTAAGTTGATGCAATAAGTGATATTTAACTTAACGCAATTTATAACTATTTTGTGAGTTATTATAAAGAAATAATTTAATTAATATGCATTCAAAGAATAGCGATTTGGATATTTGTGGGGTCCGAAAAGGAATTTTGTTTTACATACATGCATCATCTTTACTAAACTGGTGACCAACACGCCATTTATAATTTATAGCAGTAACAGTAAACCATCTTTATAGTACATACACTTTCTATAATATATATGGGTTACCGTTTTTATGTAACTTTGTGAAAGTCAGTATACTACCTTCTCTATTGTCTCGGTTTATTACTACATTTTTCCTGCGACGGCGACGGAGATTGAGATTCCGGTGTGATGACGGAGAAGTTGAAGTTGTGAAAGCAATTGAACAATGCCGGAGCTAGGGTTTCAGGATTCGAGATCGGGGTTAGGATTTAGTAGAAGTGTTCGTGATGTTAGTCCGGACTCTGTTATTTACACCGGTGATTCCAATTTCAGTATTTTCTCCTCTGCTTCCGGCAGCGTTGACCGGTGCTCATTTGCTTCCGATGCTCATGATCAGGATTCCTCTGTGTCCGATGTTTCTCAAGTACTACTTCAGCTCCGTTTTCTTTCCTTTTTTTTTTTTTTACTTTTCACAGTTTCTTAACTGTTTGGTTGGATTCTCAGCATTTACGTGTATTTTCTGCTATTCCTGTTCGGTGCAATATTAAAGTGAAGACAAATTTAAGCTTCCGTAAGCTTAGTACACGCGTTAGAGAAAGCTATTCAGATCTCATCATGCATCATCTCACAATTTTGGATAATCAAAATAACCTATGAAGTTGAGAGAAAATGCTTTTAAGAAGGAAGAACAACAATTCTCTGTACTGGAAATTAGAAAAAATTAACAAAACATTGGCTATAGTTCTTTTTTGTGTGGAAAATTGGTGATGTAGTGGGTTACTAACTCTACTTTTTGGAGTTTGTCGACTTCGAAGACTCTGATTTTTTTTATTGAAGCAGCATTTGGCAGGGCATGAATGCCGTGAAGCTTCGGGTGGTACAGTTACAGATCCAAACAAAGCCATGGTACACAGAAATAGTCACCTTGGCAGAAAGGAAAAAGCAAAAGGTACTCTCTTGACTCTTTTTTTCACTGGCTTCCTACGATAGCCTCATTAAATTAGATTCTTCAGCATTTCATGTGATAGTCACACATTCACTGTCTTCCAGTTCAAAAGGCAGAGAAGAACAGCGAGATTGAGACAGAGGATGAAAATCTGTCTTTAGATTCCGCAAGAAACTCCTTTTCTCAAGCTCTTAAAGGTACACTGCAGACTCAAGCTTTTCAAAGCACAAAGCAATTCACCTCACATTGAGGGTAATCAATTTTTTTGTTTTTTTCCCCCTTTTGTGGGTCTTTGGTTTGCAAAATTCATTGAAATAGAATGTCAAGACCGGAGATTTGGCTCGGGATCTTTACTGAAGAAATCAGATAGGCGAAGACCTGCTTCATTAGATCTAAACAATGCTGTGATTAACACCTGCCACTCTTCTTCTCCGCGTTTTGGAGTCATGAAGAAAACCTCTATTACGACTAGCCGAGTTGGTACATTTCCGAGTCCAAGAACGCCAAATTATCGCCATTCCAGTGTTGGGGTTCAAAAAGGCTGGAGTTCAGAGCGTGTGCCACTGCATTCAGCTGCTAATAGGAGGCAGGTAAATACTGCATTGCTGCCTTATAATAATGGAAGGATATTACCTTCCAAATGGGAGGATGCAGAGAGGTGGATTTTTAGCCCCATCTCAGGAGATAGTTCTGTTAAAACTTCATTACACCAGCCACAGAGGCGGCCTAAATCCAAAAGTGGGCCTCTTGGTCCTCCTGGTCAAGCTTACTATTCAATGTATTCTCCTGCACCACCTGCTTTTAAGGGAGGAAATGGTGGTAATCTCTTAGCCAATTCCCCCTTTTCAACCGGAGTGATGACAACTGATGGTTTGTCAATTAGATGTGGAGGCAACCTGGGAAGTGGAAACTTCCATGCACTCGCAGAACCATGCATGGCAAGGTCAGTTAGTGTACATGGATGCTCTGAACTGGTCTGTTTATCGACCTTGCCAATTTCCCAAGGTACTGATTTATCTTCCAGTTGATTGGTTGCTTGCGTAGTCTAACTAAGAAGTTGCACATCGATTTGTATTGCAGCATCATTATAGTGAAACATAGCATAATTGTAGAACGGTAATTCCTAGAAGAAAGAGGAAGCATGAAAGAAGAATACAAATAGAGGCCACTGGTTAATTGGTCGCAGTACTTGATTGTTTCTTTGGAAGATTGAGATCTATATATCCACTATTGAGATCGCAATACTTATTTGTCACTGCCTATTGTCAATTTTGAAATTCCCCCTACATTTAAAAAGACATACACATCTTTAAGGTTATCCGTGCCACCCTTCGAATCCTCATAACTGTCGGTTGTGTAATATATGAAGAAATGATGACTGTGCCTTCCGATTTCGTTTAACTTTCTTGTAAATCTGATCTGTAGATGAGAGTGGGGATGATATTCAAGATGAAGCCAATGTTGTGTCACGAGTTATATCAAGGAGGGATATGGCCACTCAAATGAGCCCCGAGGCAAGCCCTTCCTCATCTCCTATAAGACAGTCATCCTTCTCTCCTTCAACTCCATCTATTCTACAACTTGTAGAATTGCAGAGTGTTTCCTCTTCTATAGCAGAAATGAGAGATGTTCCAATTGATGAGCGGGTTACAGTGACCAGATGGTCAAAGAAACAGAAAGCTCGAATTCCCGGTAGGAGTATGGAACTCGATGACTGGAAAAGGAAAGCTATGGAAATCCGTTCTTCAGGTTGGGATGTTTCAGACACATCAACGAGTATTTCAAAGTAAGTGATGTTATTTTTTTTGGTAGCTTGTAAGTAAATTATTTTGAAGCATTGTCAATTAGAATAATTTTATGGTAGTCTAAGGTGATTGGAAGTATTTCAAATAGAAAAGGAAAAGCTGATAGATCATAGATCTTTTGTAGAAGATGCAAACACAAGGGAAGGGAAAACATCCAGCTGACATTTAGATCCTTGTGTTGTTCTGTTAATTTGCATTGTTCTCCTAAAATATTGGTTTACATGTACATTGCCTTAATTGTTTATCTGATCTCAAGTTGATTATGATCATTAAAATCCTCAATAAGCTGTACAGTTGGGGAAAGGATAGACCCCATTCATGCTCTTTAACCTCTCTCTCTCCAAGTATCAAAATGCATTTGTTTCTCAATTCATGCTATTAATTGTCTTGTGTCTGCTCTCTTCTGAAATATTAGGATTAAGAGGGAAGAAGCTAGAATCACCGCATGGGAGAACCTGCAAAAGGCCAAAGCAGAGGCAGCAATGAGGAAACTGGAGGTTGGTTAATCACATACTTCCACCAAGCACTCATTAGTTTCTAAAGATTTTTTATGTTTCTCATAAGCTTATTTGACTCATCAATTATATGGCTTCAAATGAGTGTATTGCACCTGAATCCAAAAACTTGTTAATTATGATTTCAATTAACAAAAACTTGTTAAAGTAGTTTTCTGAATTGGAAAAGGCTGCTTATGTTGAAGTGGTAACCATCTAGTAACTTCCACCAGTGCTTGTAAGATTCAGTTTATCTCAAAGTCAAACACCCTCTGTCGAAATGTCTGACTTAGTGAACTAGGCTTGTATAACAAAGGAAGGTTTTTGTTGTTGACACAGGGGATTAGAATGTAGGGTCTTCAAGTGTTAAATAGGCTGACCTTATGATATTCTTCGCTCACTGAACTTTTGCGTTATTCCAGATAAAATACAACTTGAAAGATGAGCGGTGGATTCTAAAACCAATATAACTATGTTAGGCATTAATAAAATTTGGGGGGTGCGGTGGAGGTTGAAGATTATATGCATTCTGTACTTATCTCTCATTTTCTCATGTAATGGTTGATCTTAGTGATTCGGGAATCTTACAAGATTCTGAAGGGGATGAGAGTCTTATATCTCGTTAATTTGGTAATTATATGCTATTTGGCCTAATTGTATAGAAATATCACATGTTTCTAGGTATTATCTTGTGCTAGCGTTCATGCATGATTTGTTTAGATCAGGTCCTGAATCTTTCCAAAAAATGTACCTCGTAACTGTGGGTGATTTCTTCTTTCCCATGTCTACATTATAAGCTTAAATTGTCTTTGAAGGGAAAAAAAAGTTTTAGTGGACAGTTCCCTTATCTTTTACTTCTTTGAAATTTTGAATTGGATTATGGTATAGTCATCAAGATATGTGTTCTCTCACAAGTAAGGAAGATTTATTGTTCACATTTCACAATTATATAGAGGACAGAACTTGCATATACTGTAATAGAATGAAAACGTTTTCTGTTTGCAAATGAAGACATGTTATCTGTATAAATATAATGCAGATGAAACTGGAGAAAAAGAGATCGTCATCCATGGATAAGATTATGAACAAACTTAGATCAGCTCAGAAAAAGGCCCATGAAATGAGAAGCTCAATGTTAGCCAACCAATCTCATGAAGTAAGAAGATCCTCAAGCAAGGCGTTATCTTTCCGTCAGACACGCCAAATAGGGTCACTGAGTGGCTGCTTTACATGCCATGCATTTTGATGTTACAACCACCCTCTATATATCAGGTATTCTCCTACCTCAACATAGGTATCCTTGCACAAGTTTAAATCTGGTATTGAATGATTAAATCCTTTCTTTCCTGATGAACTTTTCTGCATTTTGGTAGTGAAGACCGATCATGTAATTCTGGTAATAAGTGGCAGTGATTTGAAGATGGTATTTTTCGAGACGTGCTTTCTGGAAATCAGTGCTGTAGGGTAGTCGAATTCCCCCATGTACGATGGTATCTGCCTACTGAATGATTTATTAAGTCAGAGGCATGAACAGAATGGATGTGGAATAGTGTGAAGTGCAACTCAAGTTCCATCTTGATTCTCCCATTACAAGGATTACTTTTCTTTCTTCTTCAAGCACCTACATCTTCAACCAAATTCTCTTTGCTCTGTAAGATTCTCAAAACATCTCCTTTGATTCGTATGTATGTAATGAATTTATCAATAATCCACTAGTTCTTTTAAATTTGTTATTGGTTTATGCATCCAACGCCCGTATGATAAATTCTCTACTTTATAATGTGAATAACAAGTTTATGGGTTGGAAACAACTACAAATGGGGTTTGGGGAGTGTAGGGTGTACACTGACCTTACTCCTACCTATGTGGAGTAGAGAGGTTGTAATGTGAATCAAAAATCGAACTGCTTACATGTTTTTAAGTGGGCAGTAGGAAATAGGCTAGATAACTTATGGCACGACAATTGGATTAAAAATCTGAAACCCCTAAAGGAACATCATCTACAGATTTGATCCACAAGTTATCTGTCAGTTTGGCCTGATACTACAACTACCATTCAGTTCCAAACAATGGGGTTGGTTGTATGAATCTTCATTGATAGTATTGCATAGTACAAACTCATCTCAAGCCAATACGATACAAAATAATAGTAAAATATTTAAAACTATAGAGCTTGGGATAATTTTATTCTTCAAAATGACTGAATCTTGAAAATCAATCGTCTTTAAGACGATCTTGATCTTGATCATGAGCTAATTGTGGAAGATGAAGTACTGATCCCAATCGAGTTAGATTAACATAATCTATAGTAGTATGAGCTGATAACCCAGGAATCACCAACCCTACCATCCTAAACATTTTCTGGAACCAGTCTTCTCTGTAATGACTGCCCTTTGTCCAAGGGAGGATGAACCCCCTAATAAACTCATACACTGCAATAAGCAACATGGGTAAAAACCATAGCACAGAGAAGTAGTTCTTGTTTGGTTCTTCCTCCACCACCTGCATAAGGTAAATAATTAATCTTTGCTAGTGAGAGGTTACAAGTACCAGGTGTCTAATAAAGGTGTAATCCAAACTTTACCTTGCCATTGTAGAAGCTGTTGTAATAGAGACATGATCCAAAATGTTTGAAGAAAGTTGTGTCATCATATGGCAACCTAGGAACCATGTCATTGGAATAAACATGTCTATAATACTTAACATCATACTTATTGAACTTATCCTTCATGAAGTTCCCAAATTGTGGATCCCCAACTCTTGGTTGTCCAAATGTGTAAACTCCTTCTAATCTATCCAACAACCATTCCTCTTCATGTAAAATCAATATAGCTGCAAATAAAATTGCTAATGCTCCTCCTAAACTATGTCCTGTCAATATAAATTTTGCCTTCTCATTTTTGCTCAGTATCATTTTCAGTTCTTTTCGAATTTGATAATATGCAAATAGTTTTTGGTCTGGGCTTTCATCTATTTCTTTGGGCCATCCTTTGTTCTTTTGTAAGCCCAATGCTTTCATAAATCCAGCATGTAGCTTACCTACACCTTCAAGCTCATACCATGAAAGGTCCACATCTGTGATCCAGTGATCTGCATTGTATGGGATGGTCCCTCTAAATGCCACCACAACTAGGTTTGAATCTTCAACTTTGTCTTGGAACATTATGGCTTGTGTGGTGTATACTTCCTGGTAAGCTGCACATCCACACAATATCGAGTATAAATCATGAATCGTGATGAACCTGATTTTGATATGATCATAAGAAATGAACCTTTGGTTTAAGTCATTCCCAAAATCAAGCTTGAGGATGTAACGAGATCATCAAACGGTTAATATCGACCCTAATAATATAAAGTACTTCAGAAAGCAAGATATGGGGTCCTTGTAAATCTTCAAAATATCTTTTTAGGAAGTTTCCTCAATGAGAAACGTTTGATACTCATAATTAAAAAATAATAAAAAGATCTTAGAACATCTGGTTAAATATTAAAGAAAGAAGACTCTGAACT
The DNA here is from genome assembly GCA_029582725.1 of Solanum chiquidenum. Lineage (NCBI taxonomy): Eukaryota > Viridiplantae > Streptophyta > Magnoliopsida > Solanales > Solanaceae > Solanum > Solanum chiquidenum. Next base: position 3,358 of record JAJOOS010003288.1, on the reverse strand, counting down.
TACCATTCCAAAAGCTGTAAAATTTTATGAAGTCCATCTGCAAAACAAAAATAAAAATTTATAAACTCATTTATCTTTCGAAATTATGAATTAATTCTCCAAAAGTTTAGTATATAATGTATGTATATCGACTAGCAATTATAAATAATATATTACCTGCCAATTATGTGTGATAACTTTCTTGGTGAAGGCTTCATTTTCATAGGATAATTTAGCAGCCATAATAGCTAGTGAAGGACCATAGTAGTTGTCACCCACATTTTTAGTCTTGTCTAAGTCAACCCTCCAATCAAGTTGTCCGATCATCGACATAAAATTCTCCGATTTCATATCTGGTCTAATTACCTCTCCTGCAACGAATCATAATTATATAACTAAAAGTTTTCCTTAAATTCAAGTCAATAAACATGTTCTTCATTTTCTCACTTTATTAATTTATTTTCTTATTCAAGATTTAGTTCAAGCCCTATCACAATTTTTTTCTAGAAAATAGAAAAACAACAATTGTGCCTTAATCCCAAATAAATTGATCGAGTCAACTATATGAACTCTAATTGTTAGTATTACTCTTACAGTGTGAAAATTGATCGAGTCAACTATATGAACCCTAATTGTTAGTATTACATGAGCTTGCTCATATTGCTGATTTCAAAATCAAATAAAAGTTTCATTGTAGATTAATAATCGTAAAATTAACCAACAAGAACTTCCATAGAAAAATCGCCTTCTTTTAGTAGTGAATTTCATATGAATCCTCAAACAACAACAATATCATACTCAGTAAAATCCCACAAAGTAGGGTCTAAAAAAAGATAAGAGTATACACAGATGTTACTACTATCTTTCCAATGTATAGATACTGTTTCCGAAAGACTTTCGACTCAAATAAATGAAATACAAAAAGAAGCAAAACATAATGAAAACTAGATCAAATTTACCTAGGATTATGTTGAAGAAAAGCTTGAGAAGACCACCATTACATGAAGGATAATTCAATAAGAGCTCAACTTTAGAACCTATAATGTTCATTGGCTTTCTCACAGAAATTAAGAATCTCTGCATACAGACAGAAGCAAAAACGATCCATCGACGTTGAATACCTCGTATCTTGTCTGTTCCTTCAGGAGCATCCAAAAAATTATTTTTTTCTAATTCACATGAATAAAATATCCTAAATAAATCATAACAACTAGCTTCTTCTGCCTTCAATTCAAAATAATCTTTACAGAATTCTTTGTTGCAACCCATTGAGTTCAGTACGTACTTCTTAATTAATATGTCAAAAAAACTTTATTTAATTCTTAATTTATAGTAAGGTCATAGTAAGCATATGGCTTATTTATGTATTTTTGGTTTCCTACTATTAAATTCAGATTCATTTTTAGGGTGGCGCTCCTAGTAAAAAAATTTCTCATTCACAAGGGTTTGAACTCGAAATCTCTACATAAGGGTGGAGGGATCATGAACCATCCCACCATAATCTATATTTTATTATCTCTCTGCTTTAATTTGTTTGATCTATTTTAACTTAACACCGAGTTTATCGAAAAAGAAAAAAAAACTTTTAAATTTTGTGTTCTTAAATAAAGATATGTGGAATCTATCAAAATACCTTTTAATTTTGTGGTTTTAAAGATGACGTGTGAAAAGTTAAAATTAAGTGTTGGTGAAAAGAAAAAAGGTCAACTATTAATAATTATTACTTTAATTCGTGTATCTCGTGTTACTTAGAAAAATCATTTTTTTAAGAAAATCAAACAATTTTAGAGGGAAATCAACTGTTCTTCAATTTGTCAATATTATTCTTATAATTCGTTAATTTATCATTTCTTAAGAAAAATTCCATTCACTAATTAACCAAACACCAAAAGAAGTTTTTTTTTTTCATGATAATTATATTTTAAGAAACCATCTAGTTCTCACACGGCACGACTCATTCACCAATTAACCAAACATAGAAAAATAATTAAAAAATCGTGAAAAGATGTATTATTAAGAAAATCATGTGGATCTCACATAGCTCAATTCGAGCTGTTTCATATTGGCAATCTTGTTTAATTATTGGATCGCAAAAAATATTAAATATTTATTTGCACATGGTGTTTATATTAAATAGTATAAATTTATAATAGTTTAATAATTTAAATAAAGGTGAGAATGTAGATTAACTAATAGTAATGATTAAATGATAAAAAATTGTGTAGGTTGTATATGAGAGATAAGTATTGAAAACACTTTTAAATTTGGTGCGAATTATTAGTCTCTCTGAATCATTGATAGTTTTAAAAACATTCTTTTACTTGACTAATTGCATTTAAATTAATACACCCCCGATCTTGCAACATGAGTGATATACATACCTAGATTCTCGTCAAGTTTAGGTGTTTTCAATACTTCTCTCGACTTTTTATTAAGAGTCACATGTTCCTACAAGAGTTTGAGACTACTTGCTATGTTATGTGGCAGATTGAGGGTATATCTAAATTTAGTTAGTTAAGTATAGGATATTTTTAAGGCGGTCAATAGATTGAATACGAAACTAATTATTTCCACTAAGTTCATAGATTAATACTAATTATTTATTTTTGGTTGAGCCACCGTTTGAGAATACTTTTGAAAATTTTGTAACATTAAAATATGACACGTTTTAATTGAGACTTTATATGACGCGGTAAGTTTTCTGAATTAGAAAAGATAAAGAGGTTAATTGATAATCTATTTTTATCTGATTGAAAAATTATTTCGATTAATCATCGATTTTAAAGAAATGATATAAAGATTAATAGAAAAAAATTGAGATATTGAGATAGTGCTCTACACGTCTTTTAACTACTTTACCAAAAAAATGATATTGAGATAGTGCTTGCTTTATGCTAGTTGTTTGGTTTATTTTTTAGATTAATTTATTTATTTTAAAAAGTGTTTTTTGAAAAAAATTATATTCGAGAATCGACTCATGGATTAGCCTGATCATTCATATCGTATAATAAAAGCACAATACGTTCTATTTGAAAAAAGTTTAAATTGTTCAGACAAGAGATAACTCAAACAACGACTATATAACAATTGGAATGGGTGAGCATTACGAAAGCAATTACTACTTAATACTAACCTACCCTATAAATTCTCCTACTTCCTTACTATTGTATTTATTTATTTAATCTCACCTGATTATATAACCACAACTTTATATTTATTTTTGGTCAATTTCGTTGTTCATCGTCAATATTTTTCAGAGATCTTTATTTATTATATGAACTAGGAGAATAATTTTAAAAAAAATAAATATGTGCTATTTAGTGAGCTCAAATGAAGCCCATTTTCGAAATTGAATATTTTGATATGGGTTTAGTGGACT
>JAJOOS010003287.1:0-31128 GCA_029582725.1 Solanum chiquidenum | reverse complement strand
ACCCCACCCACCCCCCAAACCGACCCACACCACCCACAAAAAATAATATTCATAATTCTATACTCCCTCATCTAGTTTACTGAGTTCAAAATTTATTTTGTATTTATTTAGAGCCTTTTAACATATATATAAATTTTGAGTTAAAATTAAGTTCAAATAATTGGTTAATAGCACTTTAGTCCCTTAATATTGTAAATTTTAATTTTTGTGATATTTGATGAAGCACATAAAATCTTCAATTAGTTACATTTGACACTTTTATCTCTTTTTTTTAAAAATAAAATTAAATCTATCATAATTATTAATTATTTCATCACTTAATTCAATATTTATGATAATATAATTTTATAAATAGCGAAATAGTAACATATTTTCTATGCGAATACACCAAAAACATATATTTTAATTAACTAAAAATTAAATAATTAAATTATATATCACAAAGATCAAATACATTATTTATTAATAACTTAGGGATGAAAGTGTTATTGACCCTAAAAATATATAAAATAAATTATAAATACTAAAACCATTTTTCATGGGTCAAATGATGACTTCTCATGAAAAATATTTAAAAAATAACAAGGCGATACTTCTTAGGAAGCAAGGATCTAATTCTAGAACCCCTTTTCTTGAGAAACTAGAAAACATAATTTAGAACTTAATTTTTTTTTTCGATATGCTGAATTGGTGCGGTAGGTGATATTTAATAAAGAAGATTATGGATCGATATTCTCTATCAACATCCTCTTAGGTGAGTTTATCATATCAAATTTACCTTATGCAATTTATCTCTTATGTGGTTTATGAATATCGCACACTAGAAGGTTTACCGGTACGCATCCAAAGAGTAACGCGAGCAAGTTTCTTGAGTTTTTTTCTAAGAATACCCTTTTCAACAACCCAAATTTACAACAATAATGAAGGTAATTATGTAATTTTAAGAAAAGAGGGTGGGCATAAATGGAATTAAAGAAAACCTCCATTGAAAAGGCCATGCTTATTTATTTTCCATTTGCATATTTAAGGAATGTTTTTATTTTTTGGGGCAAGTTGGAAGGAATTTATTGACTCTGGTTGTGTGTTTGTTATCCAAAAATTCATTCAATTCTTCATATTATTATAAGTCCAAATTTCAAAGCAATCCTCTTTGTTCTTCCAGAATTTTTTTGCTGTATTTTGAGTGATTTCGACAATTTTGTTATTACACAAAATATTAGAAAAATCAACAGAAATCACCTACTTCCCAGAGAGAGAAAAAAGAAGAAGAAGATACCTCGTAATATTCCTGGTATAGTCTTCTTGTTTTGCATATATTAAATGGAGTAAATTCTTGATATTATTTTCTAATTTTCTTCATTTCGTCAACCCTTTTCAGCTGTAAGATTAATTTCATTTTGATCCATCCATTCTTGGAGCTTCAAGATTTTATTATTCTCTTCAATCTGTAAGTATGTGATCTTATTTTGCTAATTGGGGTTGTGTTTTCAAGATTTATTTTGTTTTTTATGCATTATATAGATTCAATTCTCATTTGGGGTTTTGTAATTTCAAGAATCTTGATATAAAGTTTTGTTCTTTAGGGGTTTTGAATTTTTCTTGTATTATTTTGGAATTTGTCATTTTTGATACTATGCATGGTCTTAATTTTTTATTTTTTTTAATCTGTTGCATGCAGGTATTGTTGTATTCTGTTTTCCACTGCTCAATTAAGATCTTTCTGAAGCTGATTGATTGTAAGCTGTTGATTATTGTGTAATTTTGGGGATATTAAGTTTCTTGGTAGTTGAACAGATGAATGTTGTAGGTAAAGTTAGTAGCTTTATAACACAAGGTGTATATTCAGTTGCTACCCCATTTCACCCTTTTGGTGGAGCAGTTGACATAATTGTTGTGAAGCAACATGATGGGACTTTTAGGAGTACCCCTTGGTATGTTCGATTTGGTAAATTTCAAGGTGTTCTTAAGGGGGCAGAAAAGGTAGTTAGAATAGAAGTTAATGGCAAAGAAGCTGATTTTCACATGTATCTTGATAATTCTGGTGAAGCGTATTTTATCAAAGAGGCTACTGGTGATAATGAGAGTGAAGAAAATGGTTGCTTGAAGAAGCCCGATAGTTTGAAAAGTGAAGGGGATACTAGTAATCTTGGTAATGGCAACCATAACGGAAGTAGAAAAGATGATGTGCTGTCTAAAAATGAGGAGGATGAGTATAATGCTGCTGATTTACCATTACGAGATGAACGTGTTACTTTAGGTATGGATCGATTGAATAGGGTAGATTCTGATGCTGACCGAAGATTCTATGAGTTTCAGGATGACCAATCTTCTTTGGATGATTCGGTTGATTTATCAGAATATGGTTCCAGTAGATATGATAATTTGGATATGGAGCATGTTTTAGAATCACAGGACTCCAGTTCGGAAGTTGTTCTAGTGAGCGTGGATGGCCATATACTGACAGCACCTATCTCATCATCTGAAAGGAACACGGAAGATGTCGAGTTAGACACACCTCAGTTTCATCTGGGCCCTGGTCAGGGGACTGATTTTTGTGATGATAACTCAGAGTTTAATTCAGGTGATAGTACATGGGCTGACGATTATTTCAGCAATCTGAACTCATCCAAAGTTGCATCAGGAGACACTTGCGACGTGAAAAACGAGAGCACTACAGTTGAGCACCAGTTAGAAGTTTCTGAAGTAGATGGGAAACATCTTGATCGAACTCCAGAAAATGACCTGAAGAACCGGGAAGCAGATCTTTCCATGAAGAGTACTGTGGAGAGCACATCATGCAGCATTAAGAGGGATGATGTTTTCAAGAGCTGTCTAGAGCTATCTGCATTAGCCATGCAGGCTGAAGATGAGGATAATCAGTCAGATACGGTTTCTCAGTCAGAAATTCAGGGAGTTGTTGAAGATGTAAAGGAGACGTTTCATAGGAGTCCTTCTGCAGTCAGTGCCGAAGATATACATCCTGAGAAATTGGGAAATGAAAATGGCACTCATTATTCTGACAGTGTAAGCCTTCAGAAAAGTGACTTGGACATAGAGAATAATGCTTCAGATAGTGCAAGAGACCATCTTTTTGTGAATGATGAACACTCAAAGGAACAGGCTGATTTAACAGTAGCAGCAGAGCAGGCACAAAGCGAACTGCAAGGATCAGATGAAAGCACCGAATGTGATAATGTGGAGCAGACTGCAGCTTTGCTTAAAGGTACAGAAACTGATTCAAGCACAAGAAAGCGTGCCTCCTTTTTTTTTTTAATTAAAAAAATTATAGTGTCTCATCTAGCTGTTCAATTTAATTAATTCTTCTTCTCACTATGTTCACACATTTTGTTAGTGATATCTGCAGGAGTAGAGATATCTCTTTGTAGGAACTTGCTTCATGCTGGAATGGGTTCCGCTGCTGCTAGAGAAGCCTTTGAGGCAAATCGCATTTCTGAGGAGGAATTCAGAAACTCCGCAAAATCCATAATTAAACATCCAAATTTAGCTGTCCGAATTCAAGGGAACTATTTACAATGGGACAAAGCTGCTCCTATCGTTCTCGGGATGGCTGCATACAATATGGAATTACCAGTTGACTCTACTGAAGTCATACCCGTGGAGCAGGACAAGAACCTAAAAACAGGAGAGGATGATAGTGGGTTGCCTTCAACACCTGGTCGACGATGGAGGCTTTGGCCAATACCATTTAGAAGAGTTAAGACAATCGAACACACTAGCAGTAATTCATCAAATGAAGAGGTGTTTGTTGATTCTGAATCAATCTCACTGAACCAGCCTACAGAACAAACAGCATCACCACAAGGAGGAAAGGAATCTCCTCGCAAGCAACTTGTGAGAACAAATGTCCCTTCTACTGGTCAAATTGAATCTTTGAAACTGAAAGAGGGTCAGAATTTGGTGACTTTCATTTTTTCCACTCGAGTCCTAGGAGACCAAAAGGTTTGTTGTGTTCCTTGTGGCAAATTCATTAACTTCAAAAAAATGTAGGTTTTTTTATTGTTTTGGTCTTAAAACAGGTTGAAGCCCATATATATTTGTGGAAGTGGAATACTCGGATTGTAATTTCTGATGTTGATGGGACTATTACCAAGTAAGCCTTTTTGATCATTGTACCTCAAGCTGCAAAAAATTGTTTGCCTTTACATACTATCTAAGAGGTTGTCTCTTACCTGATGAGTCGCTTGCAAGATCAGTGGTGAAGCCAAGATTTCATTGAGGGGTTCAAAATATAAAAAGTAAACACATGAAGAATTAAAAGGGGGTTCAACATCTACTATATATTCATAATTTTCGTTTTTATAATTTTAAGCATGTATAAACACTGTATTTTTCCGCCGAACGTGACCCTACCTGCTTACGCAAGAACCTCTATCATGCTAGAAACTTAAATTAAAGCCAGTTCAGCCTTCCAGATTTTTATAGGATAAACTAGTTTCACATGTCCAAAGTTCTCACCTTTAAGTTGATGTGAGAAGCCAATATCTTTTTGTGAAGTTTTCTACTTTTTGGTTTACTTCTTGTATACCGGCGTGTTTTGCCCTTCATTTAATAAATTTTAATACGTTATGAAAAAAACTGAATTGAGAGCATAAAATAATATTATAAAATAGAACTGTTTGTTGGAACATTTTCTCATTCTGGTATAGTATTACACTATTATGTACCTAGTAGACCCGATTGAGGACATGTTCTCTAACGTAACTTAACAAGTGCATATTTTATGTCTAGGTCTGATGTTCTTGGTCAGTTCATGCCGTTGGTTGGGAAGGACTGGACCCACTCCGGAATCGCTAGACTTTTCTGTGCAATCAAGGTATTCCTTTCTCTGTCCTATATTTGAACTTCTCTTCGTCTTTAAGTCATCATATCAACTATGCTTTGAACCATTCTTATATTTGACAACTAATACTTTAACCATGGAAAACACTTTCCTAGACAAGTAGTGTGGCAACAAGTAGCATCAAGTACCACCAAGTGTATTCATTATTGTCATATCATAGTAATTCCTGCATTTTTTCTATTAATACATTTCTATTATTCATGTAGCAAGTCAACTGCTGTATTGCCTTTGTGATATATGATTCTGTATGAATGTAGATATCAACAATATTTTGGGAATTCATGTCCTTGAACATGTTTGCTTACTTATTGTGGCTATAAAGTATTATATGCTGTTTTTCAGATAACTTATGGAAGTTTGATATATAAGTGATTCCCCTAGCATTTGATCTTTACCACAACAATGCTGTTTAGTGATCAAAATATTTCATGAATTGGATTAGTTGATCATCTAAGCTAGTATTCGGAAAGTAAAATTTATCCTGAATTGTTATTTTAGTTAGGGTTACCTATGGAAAGATTGTCATTCTTCTTTTGTTATGTGGAAAGGGTTTAGTTCTTTCTGTGTTGGAGTGGGAATGTGGCAATTCCGGATTTGATGCTTCAGCATGAGGTAGGGGTAAGGTGTTGTACACTCTACCCTCCCAGACCCCACTTGTGAGATTACACTGGGTATGCTGTTGTATGCTTCAGCACGAGAAAAATGTTGCAGGGTGGCTATGCCCATGACACTTAATGGGATTGATAAACATGTCAGCCAGAGATGAGCAGGAAATCTATTTAACGTATATAGAGAGGAAAGTAAAATATTGATGGTATCATATAGGGTTTATCCATATAAAAAAAGGGAAAGAATAAGGTTTTAGTAAGCAAGCATGGAAGAATTATAAGATAATTAGATAGAAGGTCCTGTGTTCAAGTTACCATAACTTTAAGTGAAGTGCGGCAGGCTAATCCGCAGACCCACTCGCACAGGATGACAAGACCCTTATATAAGATATTTGCTTAAGTGAGATCTGCAATGTTACATACCTCACGGCAGAATATTTGATTCAACATATTGGACACTATACAATGTGCAGAAGTTGGGTCGAAGAGTAATATGTATATAGTATGAACTCTTATATCTCCTTTCCCTCTTTATTCTTTGTTTGTTATTTTTTGTAGATATGAAGTAGTATGATTGACTGACACGAAGCTGGTTTAATGTTTATGATCTCTCACTTCCATTTTCATTGATGTTGAACTATATTTCTCCATTATTTTATTGATGAATGGGCTTTCTCTTGATTGCAGGAAAACGGGTATCAGCTACTCTTTCTCAGTGCACGAGCAATTGTTCAAGCTTATCTGACCAAAAGTTTTCTGTTCAATCTCAAACAGGTAATCATAATCCCGTTTACATGAAATACCGATGATACTAGTTTTTAGTTTCCTAAAAGATGCAGAATATTTATTTGAATCCCAAGGGAGCATGTTAGTTGGATTTTCTGTTACATGTAGGACCATTTCTCGATTTGTATGTTTCCGAAGGGACTCTGTCATATGTACGGCTGTAAATTGTTTGGTTTAAACCAAGAGAGTTGACCAAGCCAAAAATCTTGGTCTGTTTAGTACTGCTTTCTTGTGTTTTTTTAAAAAAAAATTAGGTTTGGTTTCTGTTTGTTTTTATTCTCTGTGCAGGGATTTCTGTTTTCCAATGCGGTTTCCTTTTTCTTTCCTTTTTTAATTTAGAAAAAGAGAAAACTGAAAACTTAAATTAGGGGTATACATAGTTTATTAAGGGTATCGGTTTTCTTCACTTCCCCCCTCACTCCACCTCTTTCTCTCTCACTTCTTCTCCACACTTCAAGGCGAGACTACAACATGATCAAATGAACATCCTAGAAATGTCAGTAGAACCTTGGTAATCTGAGATCTAAACACCGATGTTATTGCGAATCATATACAAAATCTTTTCTTTTTCCAGTGCAAACATACTACCTCAGAAGGGCTTCGAGAAGCTTTTTCCAAATTTGGTGAGGTGGTACAGGCCGTAGGCTTTTAATCCCTTGCTATGCATGAAACAACAAAACACTGTTTTTTCCATTTAATTGATAGTTGCTATATCAATCAGCATCTATAAGTACTCATCTATCTCAAACTACTTTTTACGTTGACCGTTGACTGCCCCAAACCTCCTCCTTATCAGGTAGGCTTGGGACCTACTATGCGTAGCTTGAGTTTTAAGGTTGCTATATCAATTAAAAAGAAAATTAGAAGAGACAACATCAACACATCTCCCTTAGCTGTTTTTTGTGAAGCACAGCTGCTCATTTTTGTGTATTTCTATAGTCTTGGGAAATTGAGCAACTTGAAGGTGCAACCGATAATCTAGATAACTATAAAAAAAATCAGCCTTGTTATCAATTTGCCTTCCTCACTATTCAAATCTAGTTTTTATCCTTATTTAAGTTGTTCTCAGATTTGAAGTTCTGACTTTATTTCCTGCTTGGGTGTAACATGCTGCTGCAAGTGAATTAACAAAGAAAGAGAGGCTCTAATAGATCTGTTGATTGGTTTGTCAATCTACAAACAGAAAATCAAATAATATGAACAGAATTTGCTCAAAACTCACCAACTGATCGACTACTGCCATATTTACATGTTTTGAGTACTTGTGATGTTGGAATTGAGATTTAACTTTTACTAGCCTTTCTTTTCATTTTTATTCTCCATGTTTTCCTCCTGTAGTTTGTTCTCAGACCTTACATATGTCTTTTCTTTCTTTTATGGGGAAAGGAGTTTCTGAGGATGCATTTTGTCTTAACACTACTGTGGCTCAACTGTATAGACTTAGGAAATCTTGGATCTGGCCTCTGTTTGCTTGTCCTTTCTTGTAGAATTCTGATTGTGCAACAGATTTCACTGACCAGAAATGTGTAAACGATCTGTAGGATGGGAGATCATTACCACCTGGACCTGTTGTTATTTCACCTGATGGTTTATTTCCCTCATTGTACAGAGAAGGTAAGTATAAATTTGCTGAAAGTCCTTTTTTTGCCTTTAGTCTTTGTCAAAGTGCATTATGTACGCATATGCCAATTTCATATGTTTCTTGGTGTTTGGTTCCAACGAGAGTTATCCGAAATCTTCAGCTCTTTCGCTGGAGCAAGTTTACTGACTTTTCCCACTGATATGATAAAGGAGGAATTGGCCTATATTTGATCTCTAACAAAATTTACCTTTTCTCTTCTATGTCATGGCAGTTATAAGAAGAGCTCCTCATGAATTCAAGATTGCCTGCTTAGAGGTTAGTACTCAAAATAGTGATGGTTCTTTCAGCTGTCTTTTAGTATGCATGAATGTATGAAGTGGATATTAGTTTCTTTAAAAGGGATTTTAATTAGGGGAATCAGGGCTGACTTGAAATCCTTGACCAATGTTTGGTTTCGGGATCAAATTCCTGATAACTTTATCAGCATTTCAGTTTTAACCCAAATCTATATTCGGTAGTTGGTACAATAGTGATCACATTGTAGCGCCAAATACATTTACACAAATATTGTTTCTCTAAGTGCAAAAATCCTTAATACTAATATTTTATCATTCACCTTTTTTCGGGTAAATACAATAAATTCTTGAAAAGTTTAACTTTTTTAATAAAAATTTAAACAAAAAGAAACATGCAACAAATTGAAGAAAAACACTACAAATAGAGAGTCAAGTATTGTACCAAGTGGAGATTATACATCTTATCTGCCTAATCCAGATAGTTCTAAAAAAATAATATATATTTACCTAATCCATATGCTAATGCTGCATACCAAATGACCCCTCTTGGATACGATCCTTTTGTATCTCTCCAGGGCTTGCCACCTTCTAATGTATTCTTCTACGTTTCAGGACATTAAAGCACTTTTTCCACCAGACTATAACCCTTTTTATGCGGGATTCGGGAATAGGGACACCGATGAGCTCAGTTACAGGAAAATTGGAATTCCAAAAGGCAAAATTTTTATAATAAACCCAAAGGTTCGCACTCTTTCCTTTGCGTTATTGTTAAAAAACTGTATGTACAGTTTGTCAAGTTTTACACTCGTCTAACATGTTGAAGTGGACTTACAGGGGGAGGTAGCTATTAACCACCAAATCGATGTGAAATCCTATACTTCATTACACACTCTAGTTAATGACATGTTCCCTCCTACATCCATGGTTGAGCAGGTTAGTGCACGATGACTCTCTTTTTTAATATCTCATCTTTGTTTGTTCTAAAGTAATTAAATTTGAGAAGTTTTAGAGCCATATTGCACCATGAAATGCAAGTTTACAGGACAAGCTGTGTCAAACATTAAATTCCTGTTATTTTCTAGTATCACGTTTTTCAATTTTAGATAGTACGCATTATCTTTTGGGTGTCCTCAATTCTACTAGGAGGATTCATAGTTAGTGGAGTCAACTCTATGAATTTTTTTTTACAAATAACCGGAAATAAGTTATTAGCATAGACAATCACATTTAGAGACTCGAAAACATCTGGTTCTCAAGAAGATTAAAGCTTGTATAGTTTCTAGTATTCTTATTAGTAATTACGCTGTTATGGCGTGTTGCATGCTTGGATTTTCTTTTCTTTTCTTTTTTACTTTTAGGGGGGAAAGAAGAACAATTGGTGGACTTGTTTGACATGTATAGTCATTCTTTTCTGTTTGCACGCGTTCTGCAAAGAACCAACTTTTCATTTACTGGTTATTCTTGGAGCTTCGACTCTTCTATATGGTATTTTAACGGGGGCATGCATCTCCATGACATTGTTCTGGATTTTCATTGTAAATGCAGGAAGATTTTAACTTGTGGAACTACTGGAAAATGCCATTGGCAGACGTCGATAACTTGTAGAGCTTTCTTCCCTTCAAACCGATGGATCCACCTTTTTTGTTGATCTGAGAAGCCGAAAAGTTTAGCCGGTATATGTATAACCAACCACCTGCAGTTTCTTTTGTAGGAGAGCTGCCATTCTTCTTTGTTTCTATTATTAAGGTGTATAAAATTCAGCTATGTAGGTCCTTATTAATTCCATCTATTGTACTCAAAAAAGCATAAAGTTCTTACTCATGAATAAAAAATTTCTTTCTATTTCTCTAAGTTCATTTGCTGGTCTTCACTGGCCTTTTTTAAATCTCCTCAAAAGTTCAGAAGTGCAATCTTTCCACATTACTCATAGTTCATGCTCCTATAGTCGTTGTAATTGAAAAATAGTCATTGCCATCGAGTTTTAGTAGCTTAAATGCAGGTAGGGGGCAGTTATGTCATATACGCGAAAAGATCAATATTGACACGTCCATGTATTATCTCAATCTATTTCAGCCCAATTTATTTCAATCATATATATATATATATAAGAGAACCCTAGGCCTGCCTACGTGGCGCCACCACAAATCAAAATTCCTTTTTAATTTATTTATTTTCAAAACTAGTCTTTTCCCCCTCTTAGAAACCTTCACAATCGTCACCACCATATTACAAACTAAGCCTCCACCAAATCTTTCATATGTATAAATATCAGCCCCTCTTTGAACTTACTTAAGCAACTAATCGCCAGATCGAAATACTAGGCCAAACTTAAGTTTAACCACTGGTACCCGAATGAAATATTGAGTCAAATTATGTGAGTTAGTTGGCTCATATGTATATATAACAATTATACCTAGAGAATTTTCATTTTAATTTTGGAATTGTGAATGCTTCTCCTTTAATCCTATGTGTACTTGCGCTGTTGCATGCATAAGTCTACCGTTTCTCCATAGTCTTACTTTACCTTTGGTGATTTGAGTTAATCATTTTTTTTTGTCTAGAGGTGGTACAATATAGATTAAAGGTCAATGTCATTTATTAGAGCTTTGAATTGATAGATGAAGTACACATTGTTGGATTTTAAAAGGTGTGAATGAAATATGAAAAGTTGCGACTTTGATGAAAAATTGTGACTTTTATGAAAAATTGCGACTTTCATGAAAATTTGTGACCTTTATTAAAAGTTGAGACTTTTATTAAGAGTTGCGACTTTTATTAAAAGTTGGGACTTTGATGAAGAGTTGCGACTTTTATGAAAAGTTGTGACTTTTATGAAAGGTTGTGACCTTTTCGAAGGGTTGTAACTTTTTCAAAGAGTTGTCATTTTCGATAAGGCACAATAATCATTTGTTCACACTACCCTTTGTTGTCTATAAATATATGGATTTTCTCTCATTTTAATTTTAAAACAACAAAAATTCTGAACTACTTCTTCTTCTTCTGCTTAAATATTCGTGTACTTTGCTCTTGTTGAGTGGCACACTGACACCATTGTTTTTGTATCAATATACTGGTGAATAGAATCGTTCTATCCTGAGATGATCAATTCCTTTAAACATCGGGTACTAGAGAGGAACAATTTCCTTAAGGTGACACTGTGCATTCAGTGGGCTCGATTTTTCCCTTTCTGTTTCATTCTATTGTTACAGATCTTGATATGTTTTTTACAATCATTAATTTATGCTTATGTTATTAATTGTTATTTTTGAGTACATGCTCTAAAATTTGTTGTTTATGTTTCTGCAAAGTTATTGTTATATAAGTGTTTGTTAGTACAAATTAAAGAACACACGTTAATTGAGTATTCACACAAATTTCTCTACTGAAATTGTTGAAGGTACAATAAAAAAAATTCCTTAAAGATCTATACTACCATCTCTTGAAGAAAAAAAATCAAATTTGGTATGCCTTTGTAAGGACATGAAGACCTTAAAAACCTTATCGCATCTTGATGTGCGAAGTGAACCAGGAAAAGACAACAAAAATTAATAAGCTTTTGACATGGCTTCAAGGATGTTGTGCCGGATAACCTATAGAGGAATACGACTAGACTGGGGCCTCTTTTAATCTCAAAGACATAGATAACTACATAATAAAATAATTGCTCATATTCAATACGAAGTATATATATCAAGTTTATTGCAAGTTGTAAATACTTTTCTTGAAGTAGTAGATGTGTTTCTCGACACTGCGATTGCAATAGAAGTGTAATTTCAAATTGAACTTCATCACTCTGGTATGCTTATTTTTAAAAAGTACCCAAACAAACAAAATAATTTTGTGTAATATTTTTCCCTTTCAAATATATATAATAAGTTGAATTGTTATCCAATATGATACATTCTACTTTTAATTTTCTATTTTAATAATTATTATGATACATTTAAATGAGGAACTTTAAAATTAATATGTAAAACAAAAGGTAGGGCTGCACTTTCTACAAGTTAAAATTAGAATATTTGTTCACTTTTTTCCGTCTTTTAAAATTTATTTATCCCTTCACTAATGATTATTTATTAGAAAATTTAATATCTCGGTTGATGTGCATTTGAATTCCCAAAAATATCAAATAGTAACACTTCCTAGAAGCAAAATGATAAATTATAAAATTAAATTAAAAATGATTGATTGAAGGATAAATGATAAGATGTTATAATTATTATTTTGCTTTACATTATTAATGTTCGTTACTATGCAATCTTGTATGAAAGATAATATAATGTTTTAGTTTTAATGAGTGATATGTTTTAAGTATTATTTTTATAAATTCTATCATATTAAATTCCTGCGTGAGGCGCGGATAATTTTACTAATTTATTAAAAATTGAATAGATATGTAACTCAATTTGACTCATGCAAATTCTTATCAAAATATTTTAAAATAACTTTTTCAAATATGGTATTTTTTTATATAGTCATATTAAAGGGTTTTTTTATTAGGTATTATTTTTTTTTAAAAATGAATAAAATAATTAAAACTTAGTAAAAATCGAGTGGGTTGAATTATGACCCAAGCAAATTTTTAATTGTATTTTGACTAGTTTTATGTCTTGATCTTAATCCGTTCAAATTTAACTCAATCTGCATCCATTTTTTTTTATATTATGTTATATTAGTCTATGTTAACATTTCAATATATACAAATGAGGTCTCAAAATTAAAAACTCGTATTACTTTCTGAGTCTAGCTTATCGCACAATACTTATCTATTGTCTATGATATTTTTTACATATTTTTTCGATCGAGTTCGTCCACAGAGTTGTCTAAGTATATTCTACAAGACAACGAAAAAAAAGGAAAAAGAAAGAAAGAGAGAAGGCGCGAAAGGAGAGGCAAGAGACTCGAACTACTACCGAACAATCTAACGTCTTCCTTCTTCTCTAACACACACACACACACACAAAAACGAAATGTCTCATTCCATTTCTTCTTCTTCTTCTTCAACGAAATCAACCGGAGAATCTGACCGGAAACTCAATTACTTGATCGGCGATGTCATGGCTCAGATCGGCGGTGAGCAAAGCTGTAGAAGTTGGCGGTGCCGGCAACAGAAATATCTCTCGCAACCTCCGTTACTACGCTGATTCCGTCGTTCAACAAGCTAGTAATGCTGTTTCCGGCGGTGCCAAGTTATTCCTTGATCGCTCTGTATGATGAAATTCTTCTCTCCATATCTCATTACATACTAACATTTTGAGTTTATGACTTCTGGATTCTAGGGTCCAGGCATTAGTATATTTGAATTCAGCATACAAGCCTCAGAATACAGACTATATAATATGAGTACATATTGAAAATATGTATATAAGATCCAGAATATAAGTCTAGCACTCAGACAGAATATATGCCTACAGTATAAAATTGAAGGCATTTTAGGAAGAAAGGTATGTATATAGGAAATTATTACAAAGTAAACTTAGAATATATTGGTGCGTTAGTAGACTTTAAATACTGGATTTGCCTTGTATCTGAGTAGTATTGGTCTTAGTGGATGAAACCGGACATAGTTGTAGCTATTTACATTTCTACATTGTCTTCCAAATTTAGGGTATTTGCACCTGATCAACTATTAGCAAAAGTTTGCTCCATTTCTGAATTGATGTGGAAACCAGCATTCAATGCCTATCCTCAACAGTTTCTACTGAATGTTGGCACCAATTTATGGAGACAGTGGAATTCTAATTAATTTAAGTGTATATAGTTACATACCGACTTAACGAGTACATATGGGACTTTTCAAACTGTTAGAAATCCCTAAGAGAGAAGATACTGTCTGCAACACTTGCCACACTTGCCACACTCTATTTCTGATTTGGATAACTTTTAGTTGAGACAAATATGTTCTTCTTGTTCACGTCTCTCTTCTCAATAACTTTTATTCAGAAAAAGAATTAAATTCCCCCAAGTAAGTAATTATCATGGATTTACTGACTGAAAGTGGAATGGATTCAGAGGATTCATATAGTGTCGAATAAGAATTAACACATATTTGATTGATTGAAATAGCAATTTTTTCCTGTTATATTCTTTAACTAAATGCATGGCTTTCTCCTGGTGGTTTAGGGGTCTCGGAGTTTTCAGAATTTTAAGCAAGCGGTGAAAACATTAGAAGAACTTTCTGTATCATGTAGAGGTGTAGAGAGAGTTCAGCTACTACGAAGATGGTTAGTTGCTTTGAAAGAGATTGAGAGACTATCACTGCCTCTGCCTGTTAGTGAACATGTCTCTTCCCCAAAGAGCATTGATTCTATTTATACCACCGATGATGACAGGAATTCTCCTCGTGAGCCAATTTTGGTGAGTAAGTCATTGAACTGTCCATCTTGTGAAGTTTCCAGCTTTATGAAGGATGTTAATATTTCATTTATGACTCGATCTTCTGGAAACCCTATGACATTATGAGATCAATATTTACATGATTTCAGTTTTAATTCAGATGCCTCCGTTGTGTTAGCTTTGGGAATTCATACTGTAATCTGTCATAGTGGCAAATTTTTGGAGAACTAGGTTGATTCATGTGAAACAGAATACAACAGCTCAAAACTTAGCTCTCAATCATCTGGTTGTAAACGACAAGATATATTTTTCCCAGGTGTACTAGTTGGGCCCTTGAGTATCCTCAACGACAAGATATATTATTTCCATTTCCCAAATGGATTCTTCTCATAAACTATATTTTTCTCATAGATCAACTTCCTTGAGTATTTTGATTCACACCTGTGATAATTTTCTCATGTATTTGCTTACATTACAACGGACAGGTTTTATATTATGATCCTGATCTTGGTGGAGAACCATTGAATTTCAGAGATGTGTTCCTTAGCAGTCAAGCTCTTGAAGGCATGATACTTTCAATGGTAAGATGAAAAACAACTTAGCTAGCTGGTGTTGCTTACCTGTTTGATGACTTGACAAATGCTCCTCTACATGGTATAGTTTAAACCTAATGCTTCTAAACATTTTCATACATCCGAATCCACCATTGTGGTGCGGGTGTTAGGCCTGAACACTTACCAGTGTATTAGCAACCAAAAAGTGATTATATAACTATATAATGGAGGGGGATACGGGACGGAACCTCCACACAAAATGTTTGAAAGTCAACCACTTCTAATAATGGTGCTTATCATTGTGGTGTGTCATACAGTTACCAAGCTGAAAAGAGACCTCTTTTTTACATGATCTTGTGTTGGTCTATGTAGGCCTCCAAAAGATTCTTACTGTACAATATCTATACGTCATGACCTAAATACAAAAGTATTTTGACTTGCCTGATTCTGAAATTAGGCATTTTGCTGCTGTCCATCATCATCTTTGCTTTTGTCATTAGGGGGAGATGAAATTCTTCATAATGCCAAGTTTCCTCATGAAGCTTGAAGATGTGATTGGCCAATGTATCCACAACACCCATTGCTTCTCTAAAGCAATGTTGGATTAACACTTCATTAAACCTCTTCAACATATTTCTCAAAGCATCAACAATAGCAATCAGGTTCCATGGAGGATTTTATTTAGCAGCGATCCGGTTAACCACCAACAAAGAATCAAGTTCAATCATTAACTCTAAAACCTGGTATCAATGAATTACTGGAGCCCGATTTCTAGAGCCTTGCCTCAGCAATGCTATTATTATGTTGCAAAACAAACATTAAATTTTTTATGTGGAATTTTACTTATTATCCTTATGAACAACCAAACGACCCCCTAGATTCAGAGCTTTTCCCAAGTTTATCTAGCTACTTCCCCCAACTGGTTTTCTGTTTCTTTTTAAGGTTGAAGATACACCTCTGGTAAGTGGTGCTGCAAACCCCTTTTTGTACCACATGTATTGGAACCTCTCATTCTTCATGTGAAACCTGAGAACAAGAATTCATCATCATGAGTAACCCTTTTGTACGTTTTTTACATGAAAGTGAACAGAGAATAGTCGACCTTTTGTACTCCTGAAGAAGAGGAGTGTTCCTATTAGCATATCCATAGATAATGCGCGGTTATAGAAAAACTTTTCCTCTCATTTCTACTGCCAAATCTGGATTTATAGATTTGTGTTATTCATCATCTTCTATTGAAACCATATCACTATTTCCAAAAAGCCCCTCAGGGATTCCGGAAATAGTCAAGAATATTTGTCTATGACATTCATCAAGATTCAAGAAGAAATGGGAAAAGTGGCCCTCACTTGGGTGCATATGACATTTTAACTTTCATGGATGAAGCATGATGTCAATTGTAGTGATTGCTTCATCATCTGGAAACTCTTTTGCTTCATCTTTCAGTAGCATATGTGTTCTGTTGATAGGGATTAACTGGTCTTAACTTTTTTGTTTGAAACAGATTCTTGAAGCACCTGATACAGAAGAAGTCTCTTTACTTATGGAGATATTTGGGTGATTTTCCAATATTGATCCTAAATTTTTATTTGAGCTTCTACCTTGGATGGACTTGGACAATCAGTAATATGAATGGTTGAGTCACTTCAGAAATGTGTGCTGAACTCAACGGAATTCAATAAACAGAACTGATACCAGGTTTATTTGGTTTCTGATCTATTTTATTCACTCTTTAGGCTATGTCTTACGGGCGGGAAAGAAGTTCGTGAGGCAACCATGAGCAGCATAAAAGTTTTGGCAAAAGCTTTCTCAAGCTATAAAGAAGAAGTGCTGGTAAGGGAACAAACTCCTTATGCATATCTGGTAGTGATGTTGCTCTAGGATCTAAAGAGTTATGGTTAGTATGTTATTAAACAAAACTGTTTAGTCCATCAATTTTCTATAATTCATACCAGGCGAATAAGGAAGAACTGCTTCTCCATGCACAAGGTGCTATTGCTGGATTGAAAATAAATGCAGATATAATGAGGTATGAAGATCTTTTATCCTTTTATCATGATAGAACTTTCTCAATATTTATATGCAAGTTTTTTGACAAGAAAAGCTCATACTCTATTTCTTCTGGTGTATATTTATGTCATTCTGTACCTTCCACCTCAATTATTGTCACCATAGGCTAATTCTTGTAAGCTATTGCGATTGTTGCCATAGTTTTGCTATTCTCGTATTCTCTTTGGTTAACTTCTTTTAACCTATACCAGGAGCTGCTGATTTATGAATTTCTGTATACATTTGTAATTATTTGAACATTTGAGTTAATATCTATGAGGAATCTTTCTAGCTTTTATTTTGTCCAGTTTTTAGAGGCGAGAGTTTCCACTCCTTTTCTAACTCCTTCCAAATATGGGCATCCTTTCACTATCTTTAGATGTTCTAGTTAAAGTTTCATGTGACATTTTGCTGGGTGCACGCCATTACGAGTGAAGAACTTGTCTGTCATTGTGTAGGAGAGTTGCCGGATGAGAAAAGCCTTTTCTGAACTTGGGACTTGAAACATTAAATGAGGCGAGCTCAGGAACCTAACAGGATGTTTAGATATTACTCCCTGCATCCCAAAAAAGAAGTCCACTTCTCTTGTCGATCAGATCCAGATAACATGCTATACTTAACAAAAAGTGACATTAGATCCACTCTTATCAATCTCAGTATAATTCTTATAATCCTCTTGTCTATTCTGTTCTCTATTTCTTAAAAAAATATTTTTCAAAATTGAAAAGGTAATTCTATAGTCCTCATGTCCCCCCAATAAATACTCAACGGTTTCCTATTTCAACCCATCTCTTAATGATGGTGTCAAGTCATCTGCATTTGGAACTTTAGGAATAAATCCAGATTTTGTAGCATCTTTTTATTGCTTTATAAGGCAGACCCAAAGACCTAAATTCTGGTCGATAGACTCTCTACTCATGAGTAGCTGTCTGTAACAAGTGCATGCTTTCCATAAAGATTAGTGAAGAAGATAAACTTATCATCTTTAAAACATAAGCTATCTGCTCTATCCAGAGAGAGAATATAGTGTCCAAGTTGCGAAAAGAAGCTTGTTACAGCATCGAGACCTTCTGCAGTAGCTCATGCTTCCATTATATTTAGTATTTCAGCAATAGTAGCATTTTATTTATGTTCTTATGACTCACAACTTAATAGTTATGGTGCACTGTAGTATATTGTTCTTTAGTTGTTTGCTATAAACCTTAGATAATCATGCATTTATTTTTCTATTTGTCTGCATAAACTGCAAAATATAATTTCTCCTCTTTCGTGATCTGCCATCAGAATAGATTCTGAAGTCTCAAACATACATCAAAAACTAGACAAGGTGATTTTACAACTGCCTTCAAGCAAACATGAAAAGGACTCGTCTAGTGTTGCAACTAATGCAACATCAGAGGCAAGTTGGATTTCCTTTCCACTTTTTGTTTTTTACCAAATTATGCTATCTAACAATGAATTTGCAAAAGACGCAATAGTTGAGAAAGCAGAAAATTTTCTTGGGGGAGTAAAAGTCTCAATAAGTTTTATATTAGCCATAACATACGAACGTTCTTTACGAACTTAAACTTGTTCCTTTTGTCTAATAAATAGATAGCATTTTCTAATTATTATATTCCCAAAAAAATGAACTTAATATCTTTGTTTGATTTTTGGTTCATCGTAAAATCTGAATTTTCTAAAGTTCTTATAGAAAGTAGAGTACGAAAATATTTACACATCTTGGCAGTCAGCAGAAGAAGATTTTCAACTTCCCTTGAACACTTGTGATATAAAGAGGGATGACGCAGTAGTGTTTTGAAAAACAAAATACTCCTTAACAAAGAAAAAAAGGACGATTATGAAGAAAATGTTGTTTAACTTCCCATTGATATGGTACCCATTAAATAGGATGGTCAGAGAAAAAACATTAAAATGGGATGAGGTAGTTGCTTGACAAATAAATGCTCTGTAAACAAAGGACAAAAGGTCAATATTGAATCAACTCTGATAGTGGAAAATTATCTCATATCATGACTATATAGAAACAACTAATAGGTAAAATCCTGGAAAGATTTCACACTAAATGTAAAAGGAACTCTTGTTGTGAAAAATCTCAAATTACTCGGAAATTGACAGTTAAACCATCTGTTTAAGTGGGGGAAAAAGTCAAAAAAGTAAATGAAGGAATGTCATGTTTTGGAGTTGGTTATCACATCCTTAAACTTTTAGTTATACTTATGAATCGGAAATGTTGGGGAAAAAAGGGTGTAAAGAGGTTAAAAAGAAATTAAAATTATCTTGGATTATTTTTAACTGACCATTTTAAGGCACTTGAAAGAAAACAGAAGGACCTAGAGTAATCATTCTAAGCTGAATAATATGTAAGAAACATACAGCTGTATCATTAGATGCATTAAACAAAAGATCAGGTATCTGAAACTTGCCGACATAATTCCTTTCCATATATATGCAGGATTTGAAGATAAACTGATCTGTTGTTGTAAAAGACTGCAGAGTTGAGCAATAAGAGGTCAATTAAATGATGAAATTGTCTTATGAATGTATTGCAGTGGCCCCATAGGAGTAATCTTATTAGGCACTTATAAGGTATATGGTGCAACTGCCGTATTTCTGGGAAGGACATCACTAAATAAATGAAAAATTTCCTGTCTTAACAGTTGAAGACAATTTTCTAGTGAAATAATAATTCGATGATACAATAGCAGGGAAGGTCCTCTTCTCAATTCTTACGCTTTTGCTTGGGAGCTAGGGAGGAATAACTTTGGTGTGATAAGTTGAAATGAAGTGAAACAATTTACAGTAATATTTTCCTCTGTTTTTAATTTAATAGTCTCTTGAATAAGGGGTGGTTCTGTGCTTGTTCTCTCTTTTACTTTATATAATTAAATATCCAAACTGGGTGTACACTTAAAATCATTCATTAGTATCTATCTGTATCAATAATTTTAGCCAATTATCATCACTTCTAAGTGAGAGGCAGAGAAACCTGAAGACTTCTTCTTGAAGCAGATTGTTAAATGGTGTAACAATTTCATGTCCTATGTGTAAGCTATAATTAAATTTAGTCTCGACTATGGGGTAGCTTTAAATAAATACTTTAGATGGTTGTAAGTCATTTATATCAGTACTTATTATGTGTCTAAACACTTGTAAGATGCTTCAATATGAAGTCCTTTATTTGCTAAAATTTTCGAAAGTTGCTGCATCTTTTGTATGTTCCGGTTCTTATTATCAATTTTTGAACATTCTGTGCCCAAATCTGCTGTTGTTTTTTTAAAAGAAAACAGTTAGCCATTGGATGGATCAGTTATAATAGTTCGAGCAACATATGTGGATCTACACTTTTCTTCTATGATATGTCCTTTAGGCACTTAACTCTTCAAAGAAACTATTAAAGATCAATTTAGATTCATTTTAATTGATGGGAACTTTTAAATTTTTTGTTGGAACTGATGTTTTTTCTATGGCAGGCATTGAAAGAAGCACTCTCCCAGCTTCAATTCTTATCCAAGATGGAAGCACTTTTATTACAGAAAAAGGCTTTTCTCGGCAGGGACATTCCTGAAAGTCAGTCCAAAAGGGTATGCTTTCTAAATGATGACATGAGGTTTTCCTGAATCTGAAGTGCTATATATCCATGATGATCATAGCCCTAATACCCTGGGCATGATACCTGCTTGAAATATCCACACAATATTTATTATGGGGTTGTTTAATGTTGTTTGCTTTTTGTGTGAGACCTTTTATTTTATGAGGTATCTCTACAACTAGATCAGATTCACTTATCTTAGCTTTCAATAATGATTACTACCTTTGCACCACAAAGAGTAACCTGGTTCATACTCCACTTGAACAATAATATTTGTTAAAAGAGGGGTAACTATATCTAATCTGCTTTTCTGCAAATCATTATTATTTTCACTCTTGGTTTAATATTAAAATTCTCAGAAGAAAATACACAAACTGTATCCATTTGACAAGTTTCTTACTCCTGTATTTTACTTTACTGACTGCAATTAGAACCAATAATCATAGTGAAAAACATAAAAGAAGTAAACATAAATATCTTTGGTACATCCAAAGCTCATTTCCTTCTCTTTTTTGTTGGTAAATAGAGATATTTTATAGATGCAAACTAAGCAACTATTACATATGCTTGCATAATACTAAGGTTTCCAAACTTAAACTAGATTATTTCAAACCAAAGAAGTGACCTTTTTTATACTAAAATAACCTTCTTTATCAGCTAGTAGACTTGGTAGCAACCATGTTGGTGGGTTCTTCAAAAAGACTTGTTGATTGTTGATTGCGGTTGTTCCCTGTTGTGCTAATACGTCCGCCACTTTATTGCCCATCCCTAAAAACTATACCAGATCAGTGGACTCCCCAATTTCTTCATCCATAACCTGCATTCAAAAATCATGTTATGATATATTGGGTTATCATTTTCAAGTGGGTACATGACTTCTGTGGAATCTGTCTCCACTTTGAGCGGGAGGTGTCCATGGATATGAGCCAGCTTGAGTCCTTGAAGAAGCTCATTTCCTTTATTAGTACAAGATCTATTAGAACTAATCATCAGCTAAACATCAAACCGATTATGCAATTGCAAGAGTAGGAAAAAATAGAGATTTCAATGTGGGAGGGGTCCGAGGGGTAGAATAGAATGGATGATGACTGTTCTGACTTTTCCTAATCATTAGGAAATGAAGTAAAAAGTTAAGAAGCTCGAATAGTGCAATTAACCCTATAGAGGCCTCTCTTCTAATATTTTGATCTGTTCTTGCATGTTTGAACTGTGTTTTCTCTTTGCTGTATAAATAGGTTTTTAAGCTGAAGGTTTTATCAGAGTCTCTTTCTAGCTCTACTTCAAAAACTGAAGACCGCATTTCAGAGAACAGGTTCGAGCTTCTCTCTTTTGTTTCCTATTCTCTCTGTGTAAAAAGAACTTCTAAATGAGATTTACTTTAAAACTACAATCGCTGTAATCTTACAAACCCGCTTCCCTCTATTTCTCAATGAGAAAGAACAATTTACTGTGCTTTTCTATTTTAAATACTTCTATTCTGATCTATAACTAGTACTAGTTAACTAAGTCGTCTTAGGTGGAGGTTTACTGAAAAGAGAAAGTGGAAGGAACATGAATGTCTAATCCTTTGGTGTCAAATGTGATACTGAACCTGGCAGTTTATGAACTCTATTTCAGAGAAATCTTGCGAAGGTTAACTAGTACGTTAGAGTGATTGCAAAGACCATGGGAAACAGCAGTGCAAATTTTATATGGAACATACTTATGTTTCTCAAAAAGAAGTTATTGTTTCTATAGTTTCTAGTCCAAGGGTAATCTTACATTTTAGTTCTCCGGTAATGGATCTCATAATTTAACACCATAAACTTAATAGCATTTTAGGATCTCATACTTTAACACCATAAACTTAATAGCATTTTATAGAAATATGCTCATACTGTTTTATTAAAGCCAAGTTATTCCTTATGGGAAATTTTGGATTTCCTCTTCTTTTTTCTTTTTTTTAGTGGAGGTATCTGGTTCTCATTTTAAGATGTTCTCCGCTTTCATCAATTTCTTTCCTGCAGAATCCAAAAGGAAGGAGCCCTTAAGTTCCGTATAACAAAAACTAGCGAGATCTCCCAGCTTGAGAAGGTAAGATTTCCTCGACGTATTCCTGATGGACATTCTATCAACTGTTTATAGTCAGTGAATATACTTGTATGGGAAATGATTTGATGGCATGGTTGGATACATATTCTTTCAAAGTTCTCTTTTCCTAAGCTAGTAATTGTCCACCTACCTTTATCTCAAAAAAATTGTCCACCTTTGAGGTACTTCAAATTCTCTGCTTCAACAGGTGTTCTCCTGATCTCTTTCTATTATCATCATAGGTTGCTCTTTTCTACTACTGGGTCAACTTGCAGGTTTGTTAGAGAAATACTTAAAATCTTTAAGTCAATTAACTATTATTATAAGGTTAAAATAATTAATATTGCAGATAACTTATTACATTTTAAAATGAGGATTAGCAAAGTTATTTTATGCATGGATTTACCAATAAATCCAAAGGGAGTGTGAGTATATATGAGCTTATAAGCTCCATGAAATGAAATATGTCTTTGTCTTTATCTTGATTTCCTGGCACACAAACGTTTGTTTCTTTACTTCTTATTGTTTCCAAATCTGTATGTAACCAAGGAATGGATGCTCAGATGATTTTGTTCATTCATTTTTTGTTTCATTTTGAGTTAAATTTACAATTACTGCAAAGAGCCAGCCAATGTTAACTATTTCCTACATGTTTCATGTCTCGGTGACCTCTAGTTCTTGGGAACGGGATAAAACGTTTTTCACTTAGTTATAAGTTTCTTGATCAGAGATTGTACTCACCTTTTGAAGTATGATTTTCTTTTCTAGGAACTTGAGGATGAAATTAATGTGCTTGAAAATCAGAGAGATGAACTTGAAGCAGCTCTGAAAAAGGTAGCAAATGTTTTCTCTTCTTTACTGAAAGTTTGTGTTTGTATGTTGGTAGTAAAAGATGTTCCATCAATCTTCTATTTTACTTGGGTTGAAGAGCTACTTCATCTGCATCTATCATTTGATTGCAGCTTGTTAATTACTTAATAAGCTAGTAATCTCTTAAGGAGTGTGGTGGTCCAATGTTCCCTTTGAAGGACCCTGAGGACCTAGTCCCTCGTAAAGGGGGAGCAGAGCCTCTTTCGCGTCTTGTATCCCTCTGACTCTGCAATGACTTTCCTAATGGAAGGATCCTTGCCTACTAATTCTTTAGTAAATGTAAAATTATGTACATAGACCCTTGTGGTCTGGCCCCTCCCTGTACCCCGCGCATAGCGGGAGCTTAGTGCACAGGATTGGCCGTTATGTACTTCTACGTAACAACTATGCTCAATTTTCTTAAATGAAGTTCCTTCCTAGTTAAAATATTCCGAATGGGCATCACGTGTATACACTTCTTTAGCATGGAGAAAAGGGGCAAGGAAATTGCATGCTAAAGGTAGACAAGTACCAGTGAGAAACTTCTTTGAATGGACACTTGACATCACCCATATTTGTAAGCTAAACCAATGAGAACTGTGTGTACTTATTTAGTTTTAGGTTTGGCTAGTGAACTTCCAATATTTGGGTTACACGTGCTGGAGGGTATTAGAGAATGCTGCACTTGACCCTCATCAGTTGTGTATGAGTTTTCAAAGCGCTTTATAGTGTCCTAGGTCACTCCATCCATAGCATTAAGGGTTTAGGTTGGGTGCTCAATTTTTTTGTTAATAGAACCAATTCTGTTCACTTCAAGTAGTTACCTTTGTCAGAAAAAAATATCTGTTCGCTTCAAGAGAAGGGACGTCTAAAAAAAAAAATGGAAAAGAAATGAAGTCACTCAGCTTCAATGAAGTCCGAGTAAAATGACTCAGCTTCCATGAAGTTGAGTGCCCTGAGCATCAAATGGTTTATGGAAATTATTCCTGAAAAATGTGTCACCGGAATTGAGGTGCTAGAAGAAAATAGTGTATGATATTCCCCTATATTCAACATTCAAGCATGAATGTTTCAGAAATTACTCCCATTGACCCCGGTCATTGAGAATTTGAAGTAGTAAAATGCAAGATTTTTGTTGATTGATTATGAACAAGCATGAATGTTTCAGAAATTACTCCCATTGCCTTACTGCTGGCATTTCTAATCATCATTTTTAGCACTGATCATGCTGTGTCCAATGAATGTAGGTCAAAGTTGCATTGGTTTCTGCAAATGCCCGTCTTTACAATGCTAGGGAAGAAAGAGATCAGTTTGATGAAGCTAATAATCAAATTCTTCAACACTTCAAGGTGAAGGTAAGGCGATGAAGTAGTACCGTCATGGAATATATCTTATAATGAAGTTAATGCATAATTTTGTAGTCTTCAGACGATCTTATTATAAGATCTAATATCTTCAATTCTATATTCAGGAAGATGAGCTGTCTAAATCGATGACCTTATATAAGGCAGAAGCTGATGTTTGTGATGCATTTATTAGTTTTTTAGAAGACTCCTGGACTTTTGAGTCCTCCCACATCAAACAAAAGCAGAAGCAGGTCAAGTATGAAGCTTTCCTCAATCTGCATTTTGTTTCTGTTTTTCTTTTCTGGAAAAAGGTGTTACCGTGTTAGTTTGAGTTTTCTGGCTCGCTAAATTTCTAAGTAGCAGTACAATTGAAATTAAAGTAACTATACTGCTATTTCAACATTTCAACATGCATGTAATATATCCTTGAATAGTAGAATTTCTTGGAGCATGCTTACTTAATGATATGCTTTTGAAATGTCAAGTGATGAATTGGACAAATGTGAAGATTATTTGGTGAACTTGGCAGTCCATGTCTTATCAATGTACAAGGTATGACTGTCTCGATGTGGAATGTCTAAGATTAATGCTTCAGATTGTAATCAGATAGTCAAACTGAGAACAGAATGACTTTTCCTTTGCACTTGACAGGATGAGCTGGGGCCTTCTATTGCAAAGCTTAGGGAACTCGGAGAGAACTTGAAACGGTACCATAATTCACATTTCTAAAATATCCTTCTAGAGGGAATCGTGTTTCTAAATTTGAATTGCCAGGCCAGAAATTATCAACAATGAGAAGATGGAAACAGTTGAAGTGAAGAGAAGGTTGGAAGAAGAATACATGGATGCAGAGGCCAAGGTACATCTATAATTTATTTCTCTAACGTACTCTGATCTGTTACTAGTCTTAAGTGCATGATCATTCTCCACTGGAAGAGTATTTATATCGTACTGGGGTTTTTGATTTGCTTGACACTCTCGTTCTGTCTGCATTTGTTTGTTTCTACATGTAGTACTTATCTGTAACTTACGTATTTTTTTCTGTTATATTATTTCTTTATTTCTGTCCTTGCTATTTCTCATCAGTGGATGTTCTGTCTATCTTTTTTCCTACAATTAATTTGCAGTTAGTTACAGTGTTCAGTGTAGTGGACGGCATAAAAAGACAATTTTATGGGCAAGACGGCACGATCTCTAGGTGATGAAGTGTAATTATTTACTTGTTTTGTATGCACTACTAGTAGTTGCATCCTGTAATGATGACCTCAAGATTAATAATACGACTTAACCAGGAAAGGTGATGAGAAACTGAAAGAGTTACTTGATACTCTTCAAAAGCTAGAAGACGATTTTGAATCCATTAATAGACCAACACTGGAACTTGAGACCTTGGGGAAGACTGAGGCAAAATCCAAAGAGACACTTGAAAGCTCCCCTTCTTCATCTCCTACGCAGCCAACAAACGATGACTCTGCATCGTTTGTGGATGCTCTTCCACGAATCCAGACGCCAAGGCCTGACCATACATCCAATCCAGAAACAGTGGTACTAACACCAAGGCGATGGATGAGAGAGAATGTCAGAAGAAGTCTTTCATTAGCTATTAATCAAACAACAGGGACTCTGGAGTCCAGTTTCAAGTCACCAAAACATCGGAAAGGGAAGTCCATGGATCCAGCTGCTGAATTGTCTAGGTTGAAGCTCGAGCTGGAACTCGAGAATGATAGTAGAATACACCCTTCTGAGGAGATCAATGACTGGGAATCTGATGTGATTGATAAAGAAAGATTACATTTTAAATGAACTTCCCAACCACAATACACAGGTTCCAATATGTATGTACCCTTTGGCTACCTTCTTGAGTCAAAAGACGGGGAAAACTGCCTATAGCCCCTTTTTTTTTTTTTTTACCACATGGACCTTGGGGATAACCTCTTAAATCACTTTACACTTAGTTTTTCATGGTATTAGATGAATCTTTTGTACATAAAATACGCTGTTTTTATAACGTTCAGCTTTAATTCAGGTGTACACATGGATTCTCTGTATGTACTGTCCTTTTAGTAAATTTAATGAACTAAAGCTGTTGGAAGGTATGGTGGAATGGTTGGATCTCCATCTTTAATCAGAAATTTTGGGTTCCTGACACTTGGAATGGAAAACCTCTTGGTAGCGTTAGTGAGCCTACCCAGTACGAATCTAGATTAGTCCGACTAGTGAAAGAAAAGATACTTTTGGTCTGGTAAGAAAAACCCATAGAGACTATTTTTGGAGTGGAAAAGCTGAAGTAGTGTTAATAGGAAGAAGGCAATAGAGACTGGGAGTTGGGCCAGTTGTGGAAGGTTGTCAGTTGGGAGCATGACTAGTTTTGAACTTTGTCAGATTGAAGTCATGTGAGGAATAGTAGCAGTAGCAGAAACAACAGGAAGCGGATTTAGAATTTTGATTTTAACCGCTGAACGCATTACATATTTAAAATTGATTATTTGTGAATAATTTTGGTATCAGAAACCTGGATTCAGCACAGGGATGAAGTAGGGGCATGGTGGTTTCTACTTTGTTCCTATAAACTACAAGTCTTTGATGAAATCAATACAAATTATCTGTGCAAATCTCTTGGTATTCACAAATCCTTTTGTTTTGTATCAAACAAACTACAATTTATACCCACTCCATGTTCCCTTCTACCTATTATATTTGTGTCTATATAGTGTGAATTAGAGCTTTCGTTTAATGTCTCTCGATCGTTCTTCACTTAAATATCAATTTTTAAACTCGCAAAATATATCTAATTCACACATCATGCATTGTGCTCTTACCATTACACTAAAGCTTTGAGATAGATATCATCTTCTTAGTTCTTTCCTTTAATTCATTGTAGTGATCATTACGAATGGTCCTTTAAAATTTTGGGTAAACAAAATTGACCAGTCATATTTTCAAAAAATTCATGAAAATTCACTAGATTCGATTTTTTTGACAAAATAATTTTGGGACCTTTTGTACTGACCTAGTGAACGATAAACATAGCCTCTACAGGATCCACACAATTGTTATTAGCAATTAGGGATCACAAAACTGAATTTCAAGATTTTTCTCAGTTTTTCGTATGTATTAATCCATGATTTTTTTGGAATTTGACTGAATGAATTTTTTGACCAATTTATTTTGGACCATCCGTAATGACCAAATGAACGATACCACAACCTCTAACTAGTTTCACACTACCTTTTTTAACGTTTGGGAGTCATGAAATAGAAATTCATAATTTTCACATCAATCCATGAATTTTTTAAATTATGACGGTCCAAGACTACTATGATTACAAACCTATTAAATTTTCATGTCTCACATATGACCCTATCTCACAAACAAAGAAGACTTAGGGGATTATGTTTTGTTATAAAATCAAGGACCTCGAGCATTGGAAACTATATCATTTTTATACTCTCCCTGTTCGATAATACTTGTTAATTATTGATTTTGCATACTTCTTAAGTTTAATAATACTTGTTAATTATTGACATCGCACACTTCTTAAGAAACTATAAATAGAAGGTAATTTTACTATATCACCTTTTGAATATAATAAATATAATGTATTGAAAATGTAATAGAAAAATGACTGTAAGGGTAAGTTAGGAACTAAGTGTAAAATTATCTATTACTTTTATAAAATGGACAAGTATTATTGGATATTTTAAAGTAATATAGTGAATAACTATTATTGGACGGAGGAAGTAAGTTTGAATTCAACATTTCCAAAAATTGGAAAGGCAAGACATTGTACCCTTTGGCAATGAGTAGAGTTAGTAGTGTCAAAAGTTAACATCTCAAAAACAGTAAAAAAAAAAAAAATAAAAAAATAAAAATAAAAAATGTCTCATCAGTGGTTTGACCAAGTCAATGGGACAATGTGAAATGATATTAAAAAAATCCTATAACAGAATTCAATTTTATTTTAATTTTTTTTGGTGCTAAAAACAAAGTGTTGAGGAATGGGCTATTTCTTTAATATCTACTGCATAAAAAATGTTTGTTTAATCAAAATTTTGCTGCATTGGGGTTGTGGGTTTTGCAGACACTGGCCATTATTTATTCAATTGTTTTGCTCTCTGATTATTAAAATTTAAAGCTATCTTCTTTTGGACACAAGTGTAAACCACAAGATCCTTTGCTCATTCAAACTTTATTGTATAATTTTTTGATAAAGTTCCCGCTTCAAAATTTAAAAATAACAATAACTTACTTCAATCTCAAGCAAGTTAAGTTAGCTCTATAACTTCGCGTTGTTTATGTCGCTCAATTAAATTTTGGAGTTTTACTAATCAAAATTTGACTTCCAACATTGTGTGAAATTCTCAATCGAATCCACGATCACATGGTTAAAAGTCGTGTGCACTACAACAGAGCTAAGTCAGTTAGTTTAATAAAAAAAAATAGTAATTATATTCAATATGTAAGTGTTAGTACATGAATTTTTTGGTAATATGAATTTTGGGAACTTTTTTTACAAAAACTTTACAGGACCCTCCTTAATGAATTGGGGGAACAATACCTATAGCATCATCATGATTTACATCATTTTTTTACCATTTAGGGGTCACTCATCAATAATAAGGTAATTTTCTCAATTTTCTGTGTGTGTTAATACATGAATATTTTGGTAATATGAATTTCAGAATTTTTTTGCAAAACACTTTACATGACCCCTGTAATGATCCAGGGGAACAATACCTATAGTCTAACCATAATTCACGTCATTTTTTAGCATTTAGGGGTCACTCAACATGAATCAAGCGATTTTCTCAGCTTTTCATGTGTATTAGTATGTATTTTGCCAAGAAATTTTAAATTAGTTTATCTTTGATGCCTTTAAATATTTCTATAACATATATTTCAGATTTTTGTGCATCAAATTTTAGTAAGGTGCTTTTTAACCTTTGGTCATTGAGAGTAAAAAGCTCAAAGAAATCTATTACTTTCTCTGATTATTACTCTCTCCGACTCATATTAGTTGTCAAGATTATTAAAAGTAGTTCTTCGAATTTATTTGTCATTTTATAAAATTATGATGAAATTAATTATTATTATCCCATTTTACCCTTAATATTAAATATTCTTGAAATAAGAACAACTTAAGGTGTGTTTGATACGAACAAAAAAAAATCATCTCAAGAAAATTTATATGTAATCTAGTGAAATACTATTGGATGAGAGGAGACAGGGAGTGAGGCCTCGGCGGTGACAAGGGTTG
The DNA here is from genome assembly GCA_029582725.1 of Solanum chiquidenum. Lineage (NCBI taxonomy): Eukaryota > Viridiplantae > Streptophyta > Magnoliopsida > Solanales > Solanaceae > Solanum > Solanum chiquidenum. The sequence goes on along the minus strand of JAJOOS010003287.1, from coordinate 942 downwards.
TAGTGTGTAAGGAATGGGGGTTGAGAGTGTTGCCCGTTGAGTGGTGGAGATGAGACAATGAATAAGAATGTCATTCGTGAAACTTATTTTTCCTACTTCAATTAAGGAAGTTATTTTCCTCATTTTTAAAGAACTTGTTTTCTTAGAAAAATTTATCCAACTAAAATGATAAAATTGAAAAATATTTTCCTATGTACCAAACACACTCTTAATCTTATTCTTTTTAATAAAGTGCAATTTATTGAAGAAAGATAAATTTAAAATAATAAAATAATATTTTTTTAATTTATAATTTGTTTTAAAACGTACAAAATGAACTTATAATAAAAACTAGGGAAAAGGGTGAAAAATGCCCTTAAACAATGTGAAAGGAATAAAAATGCCCTCCGTTTATAGTTTGGCTCAAAAATTTCCTTACCGTCATTACTTTGGTTCAAAAATGCCCTTGCAGTCAATACTTTGGTCCAAAAATTCCCCTATAATTACTAAATGGGTCAAAAATGCCCTTTTCCAAATAAGTATATTATTTTTTTCTTTTTAAACGCTTTTTCTTCTTAATTAAAATATTATTAAAAAACCATGTTCTTTTTTCTTTCTTTTAAAATCATTTTAACAAATAAAAATGTAGGAAATATATTTTTCTTCTTAATCTCATCTTATCAATTAAAATAGAAAAACTTCATATATTCTTTCGACAGATAATATATGTCATATGTATAAGATCATAGTATATCCATCATTAATTTATATTTATATAACAATAAAAAATAATTATAATAAAATAAGAAATATTTTTATTTTTATTTTTTTCTGAATTGAAGTAAGATAAACATTTGCTAATTTTAAAAAATATTATTAGAAAAAGAATGTGTTTAAAAGAAAATAAATAATATATTTATTTGAAAAAATGAGCATTTTTTACCCAAAATAACAATAAGGGCA
>JAJOOS010003286.1:0-26837 GCA_029582725.1 Solanum chiquidenum | reverse complement strand
TTAATGAGTATCCAAAATAAACTTGATCAAACATTGTTTTGAGTTGTTCCATGTATTCCAAACTTCAAACAGATTAGGAATACATATATTCACATTATCTTGGTGATATTGCACTAGACTATCCTTTCAAGTCCAACATTTTATGGCTTCTCATTAAATTATTCATCAAACATTCCGTACCTATGGCACAATAAAGGGATAGGAAGAATAGACATTTCTTTGAGATCGCTCGCACATTCCTCAATCTGTCTCTATGTTTTGTTGAGTATCCACATAAAGTAGTTCTTGCATTCTATAATCAAATTATCGTATCTTAATTTCAAACCTATCCAAAAGACCAAGGACAAACCATCGACGATTGGTAGAAAGAGACCCACTTTCCAAGTGAACTAATCTCGATGCCAAGAAATAAAAGACAAAAATAGAATAGTAAGAGAATACTTCACTTATCTCTCATGGGTTTAGTAAGGGTCTCCAAAGAAGTTTTCATCAATCAAAAAAAAAGAAAAAAAAGGTCTCCAAAGGGGTTTAAATGGTTTGGGCTAATTCACTCATGGCCTTAAGTTTTTGAATGGAATGCTCATATTCTTTCAAATGTTATTAGAGCCAATGCACCTTGTTCTCCTTGACCTTAAACCATAGTTTTGTGAGAGTCCATTTCAGAACACATTCAGTGGGGGCAATCCCCAGCCGTGCTTATTCACATATTCTTGAAGCTATGCAAAACCATACTTTTGCAACATGGCACAAACCATATCAGTAAGTTCAGTACAGAAGAAATCTTACAGGGCAAACACAAAGAAAATAAAAGTTCAGTAAGAGAAACAAAGAGATATTGTTCAACTACAATTATCATGCTATCACATGAGAGATAATTTGGATTTCTTTACATAGAAAGCCATATAGAGTCTCTTCAACTTAGTTAAATCCCAATCCCTCTTGCCGAAAAAAAAAAGAAAAAAAAAAAGAGGAAATTGCTCGCTCTAATCTGGTAAAAACTACAAAATGCTAGTTCAATCGGAGCCTATAATGTGTAGTTCAAACAAATTGCGTCAACTCATTTCCATTGCACAATTCAACAAACAAAAACATATAGCACATATGAGATCAATCAATTCAAACAAGATCACAATACATTATCATCAACAACACATAAACACCAGTCAATTGATAATCAATACAACTTTGACTCAGATTGACTTACACGAAAATACTCCATAGTATTATAGAAGCAAATAGGAATCCAAATAGAAACTTCGCCGGTGAAACATCCATGGCCGGCGTCCGTCCACCCGTCCGATCCTCTAATAATTTATCCCCTTCTTCAACTGTTATATCATTTGCTTAAACTCCGATTCCACACCCCGAAACAACTGAACTACTCAAAGAGAAAACAAGGAATTGAAGTTTTACATCATGTTCATAGTGTAGAAACGAAGATCAAATGGTGAATTTTGGGAGAGAAGATTCGAGAAGAAAAGGGGAAGAAGGTGAAAAATAGTGGAGAAAGTGGAAACGAAGTGATTAATAAAAAAATATTTATATTTATAATTTAAGGAAAAGAAGAAGAAAGAAAAAAAAAAGAGATGGATCTGGAGAATAAAGATATTTTGCGATTTTATTTTAGAGAAGAAATAGGGGAGAAAGTGGTGTATCACTCTTTTCTGTGTTTGTTTTTTGTTTTTTTACTTGGAGAAATAGAGAAGACTATTGAGTTGGATCGGGTGCGGTGGGATGTACGGGGAACTATTGTGATTATTTTTTTATTTTAATTTATTTATTTCTTTTTTTTGTTTATTGGTTTTTTTGATGGACGTGCATGAAATGTCTTTGTTTTGTGTTAATTGACTAACTAGTCCTTTTTGGGATTTGAGCTTCTTAATTTTAATTACTTTTTTTTTTGGTAGTAATTTTAATTACAATTGAAGCTTGGTAAAGTAGTGGTGATTGTTTGAAATTTTATGGTTGTTATAATATAAAATATGTAAAAATTAAGTGGATGATTTTGTGTATGGAGAAGAAGAAAGAGTAATTTGTTAGTTAAATTTAATTTTAGAAAATAAAAAAAATGTGAATATAAATAAGGTAAATATCAGTAGTCTTTCCTTGTAGAGTTGTGACCATAATAAATTACCATTATTAGATATTTGTAGTTGAAATTTACTATGTTCGTGCTATTATTGATGGTTACCATAAATATTATTTTTTTTATATACATGATAAAACTCTTACTCCATAGTTTGAGTATATATGATTGTTATGTAGGCGAGTTTTATAAAAAAAAATGCACTACTATGAATGTCTCTATTACTATATAAGTAGACTGTTGTTATGGAAAAGTAACATGCTATAACATGAAAGAATAAAAGGAATAAGACATAAGTACTCTCTAAACTATGATCGAAATCTTAGAGACACGTTTAAATTTAATTAGGGTTCTATTATTCACGAACTCATTTTTTCCATATTTTTGTGCACACGTGGCACATTCAACCACCCAAGATGGATGTATTTGTACACACACGTCTGCCACATGTGTAAATATTGTTATTTTTAGGTAAAAAAATTAATTTTTTAAACAAAATATTCTTATTTTCTTTATCATGTATTTAAATTAAGTTAATACATATTTTTCCCCGTATCTAAACTTTTTTTTACATTCATTCATTGTTTTTCTATTTTATTTTTCTATCTTTTTATTTTCTTTGTTTTTCCTTTTGATTTGATTTCAAATTTAATTTCAAATGTCTTGTATTTAAAATAAATTAATTTTGAACGGATATCAAAATAAGTGAAGAAAATCAAATAAAACATAAAAAAAATTACAATTAAAAGTGAAAAGATAAGAAATTAATGAAAGAAAAAAATAAAAAGTATAAAGTGAGAAAGAAATTAAAATAAGTATTTTACAAAAAATAAAATGAAATTAATTAAATATATATAAGTTTTAATATCGATAAATATGTGTACTAACTAATTATAAAGTTTTCAATTAAAAAATGACATGTGTCCAATTTGTTAACTCATCACTTGACTTCAAAAGAGTGTGCACGCTCCCTATGTCACGTCAACAATTATGGTGTATTTATTCCATTTTAAATTAGTTTATGAAGATAATAGGACCTTGGTCATAGTCTAGGGTACTTGTGCCTTATCCCTAAAAAAAATAGTTTTAGAGAATATTAAATTGTTACAATAAAATATTGTTATAACTTATAACGAATGGTTGTTAGTGAAAACAGAGTTTAACTATAATTGACTAACCCTTAGGAGTTAAGACCATTTGGTCTGATGAATTAAGTTGATTATTTCAATTTACATATTGAAATTAGCTTTATTATGTGTTTGGTTGAATTTAGGATAATTTTATACCACAATTATTGTATTATATATCTCATATAGAAAATAGTTGTATAGTCCTGATTATAATTAAAGTTATAATTCCAAGATATCCTAATTTTTAAGGGAATCGGTTGATTCAAAAAAATAAAAAATTTGCAATTAAATAAAATCTATTTAGGGTGGGGATTTAAAATTGAATTATGTGTTAATCCAAATGTCTTATTGCATCTAGTGGCATTTTAACTTTTTAGAATTATAACTTTACTTAAATAATATTTTTGTTAGCTTCGCCCACAAAGATGAAATGAACAAGAATAAGTAAAGAAACACGTTAATGACTCATGAATGTAAAATAATGTAATAAAATGTTTTCATAAATATCAATTTTACTTATTTATCGCTCACAAAAAAAAAAATACTAATCAATTTTGAAACCCTAAACATTTATATCCAAACACTTACATCAATTTATAAATATATGTATAGTTTTATAAAAGTCGATATAATATCAAAGTTTGTTTAATACCTTCCATAGAGAATTTTGTGTAGACTTCGACAGTCGGATCTATGGTTTACAGTCTACAATTCGTAGGTCAAGCTACAACTCGTAGATCGATCCGTAGAAGGCAACTTCGATTACCAAATGAAGAATCTTTTGCCAAAGTTTCTTATGTTTAAATCTATTGTTTTAGAGACATGATTGAGAGATGCTTGCAATTGTTTGGAGCTTTTGAGAAACTGACATCAAAGCTTACTACTTTCAACTCAAAACATGTTTGTTAAATCAAAAATCAACTTAATTACTACTGCATATCATGTTTACAAGGTCAAAAAACTAATTTTAACATATATTAGATGAAAGTTGAAGTTATATCCAAGAAATATTTGATTGCCAAACAACTTGAAATGATACATGTTTTCAACATCAATGAGGAAGTTATTCATTCGAACATGAATAGTAATATGATTTCACCGAAAATCTCAATGGACGTAATACAAATTTCACAAGCAATAAACATATTGAAATATTGACTGAGCTTAATTTGATTGATGAAAAATTAAAATAATGTTAATATAAATTTATTTATTTATTGCTAGAGGATATATAGTAAATTCACCATATCCTATTACATATAGTGTGCTAAAATAATAATTTAAATACAAATTGTGTCACTAATTTTTAGAATTTAGAAATGGTAAATATTAGATATTTTTTCAAGTGACAAAGTTATAATTTTCATTAAAAAGTTTAAAATTATAAAAGTAGGCACATAAACTAGTCAAAATGTTCGACATCACACACACATATATATATATATATATACACTACCTTGAAAACATGAACTCCCAAATTTAAATGCTGAATTACTATAATATCCCCAATTAAAAATACTCAATTTTTTTTTTTTAATGAAAGTAGATACCTTTTCAAATTAGAGGATTGTAACTTTTTCAATGAATTGTGCCTTTTTCAAAGGGTGGTGACTTTTTTGACGGGTTATGACTTTTTCAAAGGGTTGCGACTTTTTTGACGGATTGTGACCTTTTCAATGAGTTGTGACTTTTTCGAAGGGTTGTGATTTTTTCGAAGGGTTGTGACTTTTCTAAAGAGTTGTGTTTTTTTCAAAGGGTTGTGACTTCTCCGATAAGCGGTGAATTTTTCAAAAGGTTGTGACTTTTCGGATAAGGCACAATTAACACCTATTCATACTACTATTTGGTACCTATAAATAGAGGGGTTTTCTCACACTTTTAAACTACAATTTCTTTAATTTCTCTTCTCTTCTTCTTCTTAAACAATCTCAAGTGTTATTTGCCAAAATTGATTAACTTCGAAATTCAATGAAATTCGAGGCACCTCATAAGAAAGAGTTGGTTAAAATACTGTAGCAAATCAATCATCAACTCACACTCGTATTTTTTCTTATCATTTTCATGAGTAATCAGTGACGAAAAGTTGTGGCAGAGACAATAATATTAAACATATATGAAAACATGCATATGATTTGTGTAAGATATTTCTTCTTTGTTTCCCCCCCCCCCCTCAAGCGAATGCGTCTCTTCCTAATTTTGCTAAAACAATGGGTATCAACGTATTCCATTGAATTATTAGTTTTGATATTAAATTCACTATTTCAAAAATAGATTTTCACTTTTACTTATAATATGATAACATAGCCATGATAATAATATTTTTTAATTGATATGTATGTAAAAATGAACGGAGAAAGTAAAGTGTTGGTGACAATAGATTTAAATTAAATGGAACACTAGAGTGAATATAGCATGAACATATATTTTCGTCTTCCTTCTTCATTGGCTATGTATTGTTCCATAGAATTTTTCTTTATGTCACACAATACACTCCTTACTAGCTATATAAAAATAGATAAGAAAATAGTGATTGATCATAAAATGATCTTATATCATGATATAACTTCTACAAGATACTATATACTTTCATTAGACAACAACTATATGATATGTATGCGGCAGAAAAAATGAGAAGACTACAATTCCACAAAGATAAGGTAGAAACTTAATGAAATGAAATATTTTTCACTATATGTCGTTATTCATATATAAAAATTAAATTATTCCACTGAAATATATATAGCCATCATTCATGATAAAAACCAAACACACTTTTTTGGTAAAATCACCTCTCTGTGATAACCTTACTGAAATATTAATTAAGTAATAATATTTTGTAAAAGATATGTTACATATAAAGATAAAATATTGAAATAATTATGATAATCCTTATTAGTGTCATGCACATACTAAATTTCAAGTATGAATATTTTAGACAAAATTTGTACTTAAATGGTGTACATCATTTATGTTCATCCCCTTAAGAGGAAAGGCTATTGGTTACATTTTTTGAATGAATATTTTTTTTCTATTTTGTTGGTTAGATTTGTTTACAAAATTGAGTGAAGTAAGAAATAATATTATTAAAGAAATGTTACTTTCTCTCATATTTAAACGTTGAAAGAATTTTGAAATGTTTTAATGATATCTCTGGTCATTTTGATCTCAAAATTCAAGGAACTTTATGCCAATATGTATTTAATAATTTAAAAATATTGTGCTATATTCGTTCAATTATAATTATTTACTAAAAAGCTTTATTTTGGTAATATTAATTCTATTTTACAACATAATATACTATATATACAATACACACATGCAATGCACGTGCCATAAAACTAGAATATATATATATATATATAAAATAAAAAATATTTTAACGATATATAAATAATACTTATATAATTTTATGTGAAATCAAATAAACCGCTGACCACATGATAGCTCGCCCTTGCTCTCGAGGTTCAAAGATGGACCTTTGGATATAAAAGCCCATATAAACCCCAAATCTCCGCACCCTTTTTTTTCCTTCTATTTTGTTGGAAAATAAATCAAACCTTCTGCAGCTTCTGCCTCAAAGCAAACAGGGAGTGAGCCGCCATTGACAGCAACGGAGTATCTTTTTCACTCTCAGCGATATCAGTAGTAAAATATGGCATCACTCGAAACGAGTCAAAGAATAAGCAGGTAAGTTCTCTGTTTTTTGGTCTTTTAGGGTTCTGAAAATCACGGAACATACATAATAATATTGATATTTTTGGATGTGAATGAATATGCAGGCAAGCTCCGCAACTAGTTACGGTATTGAAGGAGATGAAAGCAGGATTGGATACAGTGAGCTTAAAAGTACAAGCTTTAACTGCAAAGGTCAGTTTTTTATTTTTTTAATTCTTTGATTGTTCATGGATATAGTTGATTATTAAATATTGATACCCGGTAAATTAGAAGCATAACAATTTATATAGTTAGAAAAAATTTGTAAGGATACACGCTGTGTTTTTGGGATGTTTGTGAAACCTTTGCTTTCAACTTTTGGTTACCCAATACCTGAGCTGGTGGAAATTACTTGGTGCAGCACTGGAAGTACCCAATGGCTGTGCTGGTGGAAAATACTTGGTGCAGCACTGGAAGTGCCGTAAAGTTGGCCGGACACCATTATTAGCCCTCCACACAAACACAAAAAAGAAATCTATATTGGATACCAAATAGTCATGTTTAATTAGTTATTGCCAATAAATACTGGTACATTCTTTTTAGTTATTGCCAATAAATACTGGTACATTCTTTTTAGTTATTGCCAATAAATACTGGTACATTCTTTTAGCAAAAGATAAGTTTTATTGATGAAACCAGTCGTAAATTGGTGCTGTAAGATTACATCCAAAAAGTGCAGGGAACTAATAAAGTCTACCAATGTTTCAACATCATTTACTAGCTCTAAATTGCACCAAAAGATATCCGTCGTAGACTATCAGCTTTTATCTTCAAAATAAGAGTCCTGTTGTATTTGAAACACCTTCTTACTATTATCTTCAAAATCAGCTGATACACTTTCATTTGGTTTAGTGTTTATCTAGATTCTTTATATTCTTGCTAAAGAGACATGTGTATCGTTTGTATAAGTGTGAAATTTAGAGATCTTCTAGTTAGTTTACCTTATTTATTATTTGATTTAAATGGACTTAAAGCATGGAATGGATGGATTCATATAACCGACTATAACTAGTTTAGGATTGAGGCATAGTTGATTGATTGATCGATCACTTTCTTCTATCAATTTCTTAACATTTTTTCCTACTAATAAAATAAAGAAGAGAAACTTTAATATATATTTGCTACCCATAATCACCCTAGGTAATCGTTCTCATGCCGCTACCCATCACCTCGATGAGGTTCAAGTTCTTTCTTTGAGAAATTATGAGGTTACATTTTACCTTATGTACAATCGAACATTGAAGAAATGTTTAGTAAATGATTTCATTTTGTAAGACATTTTTGAAAACAATAATCTCTTGGGTGCCTGTAATCCAATATTCTCCCATTTAATCAATTATATTTGAACTAATATGTTAGATCCTCCAACTATTTTGGTTTTCCACGTGACAGATGTTAAGACCAATAATACATGATCTTCCCACTTAGTATCCATGTTGGGTTCATGTTACTTTTCGTTGATATCTAATCATCCCAAACTGGCAGAATCAGAAAGTCCAAGTTTATGCTATATTGAAATACATGCTTGTTTTTAAAGGATATATATCAATGTATGTGACCCCCCCACCCCCACCCCTCCCCCGTGTTAGTAATCCATAAAATGAATGCCTTTAGCAGGGCACTCTTGTAACTAGGTCACAGAAAATAGTGAACTGCCGGATCCATTGGCATTGTATGGAGATTTTTCTTTTTCTTTTTTTGGTGTAAAGAGGAGGGTATAGAGGATGCTGGACAGATTTTAAATTTTATTTCTTCTTTATAAGTTTAGTAGCAGCTCTCTTGAGTTGATTTTTTTGGGTCACTGATGTAAATCTTTTTGGCAACATCTTTTTGGTGGTTGCCAGCATTCCCTCATTGCGCTGAGGAATACAACTTTACCTTTATAAAAAAAAAAAATCAGTTGAATGTGCCTTGGATTTTTTTACGTGTCATCTGTGTAGGAAAGAATGAAAATAACACTATATCAACTTGACATGCCTGTTTCTTCTTCCAAATTCCCATGCAATTTGTCTGCAGGTGAAAGCGGATCACTTTCCAACAGCAGATGGAATAAGTTACCTTGAAACAAAGCATCTGCTACTTCTGAATTATTGTCAATCACTTGTCTATTATTTGCTCCGCAAGGCAAAAGGACTCTCAATTGAAGGGCATCCAGTAGTTCGGAGTCTGGTGGAGATGAGATTGTTTTTGGAGAAGGTATGTTGAAGTTGTCTCTCCAGCCCCTCTTGGGTGATTTTCTGCACTTAATTGCAGTATCCTTACTGTCATGCTCTGTGCAGATTCGCCCCATTGACAAGAAACTACAGTATCAAATTCAGAAGCTCACAAGAGATAGTGACACAGCTTCTGAGAAGTCAGTTATAAGTGAGAAGGGAACAAATACTCAGAAGGAGGACCTATTGAAGTATCGTCCAAAACCTGATATGCTTGTTCATAAAACAAGTAACACTGCAGAGGTTGGTGTTTGGTACATGACAATGAAATGACCATTTTAGTTCCTTTCTCCTCCTGATAAAAAAGAGTTGGCTCGATCTTTAGCAATTTTAAAAGTTGAAGTTATGATTTAACTCACTCAGTCTCCCATATGATTTCTTGAAGTAAAGAGATGGTTGGATGTTTTTTGTCTTGACCTACAGGATGGTGCTAATGTCTATCGACCCCCAAAATTTGCACCTGCTTCTATGGGTGAGGAGAAGATGTCGAAGCAGGAGAGAAATGAATTGAGGAGGGAGAAAGAGAGATTGCGAAATGCTAAACAAAGCCCGTATATGATAGATTTGTTGAATGATCTTGAAGGAAGACCCGAAGAGGTAGTTCTCTATCTGACTATTTATTCCAACTTACTTCACTGAGCCGTCCTGTTTTGACTATTGATCACGGTGAAAAATACAGGTAAGAGAAGTTGTTGGAACTGAAAGTAGAGAACTCACAAACTACATGGCTAAAATGGACGAACGTGCAAAAAGAGAAGAGGAGGCGTTTGATCGTGCCCCACTTACAAAATTGGAGAAAAAGAAAATGAAACATCTGAAGAAGTCAAGAAATGGGTAAGTTCAGGAGGAACTGTGTGGTCGATCTTACTAATTATAAAAAGAGTCAATTTATGGTCGGTCTTTTGATCATTTCAGATAGGAACTTAATCTATAGTTTGGAAAGTACTGGAAGATTAGGTGGAGCTCTGATTTCTTTTTTAAAATGGACTAACTGGACGCTAATCTCCTTTCTTTGATTGTGCTAGGTTGCTTGGGCTGACAGATAGTTTTTATGATGAGATAAAAAGTTTGCCTTTAGGGGAACCTGTTTCTGGACAATCAGAAAACTTTGAGAATGGCGGCACTGGAAGCAAACAACAGAAGAAGCGTAAGGTAATTGTTTAGGGAGATTGCATGAATCCTCGGTTTGTTTTCTTTCAAAATCTGAAGTACGCTTTTGCTTTAGAGTATTATATATGAAATCTTGCATTAGCTATAATGTAGTAGTTGTCCTAGACATATATATCTTGTGGATTCCCCGTGTAGGTGATAAACTATCTAGTTAATGCATAAAATGTTGATATTCTGGTATGGACACTTATTATCTTGTTTGTTGCTCAGTTCAATGGTTTAATTGGAAGGAAATTGTTGGCTTGTGACTTGTGAGTTATGTGGTTATTTCCAATGCTTCACAACCCTCTGCTTCTCCCGAGTATAGCGTGTATAATGAACAACACAATCTTAGTCACGATTAAAATGGAGCTTATTTGTAGTAGTGGTTTATCTTTTGATCTATATCTTTTGTACATGGACATGAGTTTTTATTTTGTGTGGGGAAACTTGCTGAAATAACTGTTAATATATGTGGTATTGCAGAGGAGGAATTGATATGACTGCTGGTGTGTGTACAGCAATTTAGAGGCTTGAAGGTTGGAATGGTTAGAGGTTCCTTGGTCTCATGTAGCATGTACAACTTATCTCAAAAAAACATGTACAACTTTGTCATGATATTAATTTTTGGGTCTTTTATCGCTCTAAAATCTTGCACCGTATTCATTATTGTTGTCAACAGGGATGACTGAAGCCTAGATGGATCATTGAAAGTTACTTGCTGCAAGGCTGAAGTGCTATGGTGGCTGTGGTTTGGTTCATAAGTATTTTATTTCTTGAAAAGTACGGGTCAGTTGATAGGTAAAATGAAGCCTCTTATGGTAGTTGTATTATCATCTTCGCAAATCAAAAGGAAATTGTACTTCTTTCTAAACAATTCTTGTCGATAGGGTAACCAGCTCTTTCTGGACGGTCTGAGCATATATTTTCAGGGTGAGCACCAATTTTGGGCTTCGACTGTGGTGTAAGCTGTTAATGATGTGGAAAACTCAGTTTAGTGATAGATGTCATGCCATGAATTTCTTTCTTTTACAAAAGTGAGATTTAGCTCCATATTCAATACCTATGTTCTGTGCATTATCAAGGTCTGAATCATTTTCTTCCCGCGATTATTCTCAGTGGTAATTTGAAGATGCTAGTGTTTCCTGTGCACGTACAATTACAGGTACTGTTTTGGTTTATCGAAAACATTACAAAAGAAAAGAAAATCCAGTACTGCTTAAATTCAAGAACCAGTTTCCCAAAGTAAAGCATGGACGAATATCAATATGTCCAGATGGATGTTATTAAGGCTCTACATCTTTGGTCATAATCATTAATCATGTTAGCATTCGAAGATTTTAATGGCGATCTGTAATCTGTATTCTTTCATAGAACAACTCAAACCTATAGACTAAACTTAACAAGACGCATTTTGAAAGTGTTTTCAACCAATGCATAATTAGTACATGTATTAGGCTATGCACTTTAATTCCCTATTTTTCATGTTTTGATTTGGCAAGGAATTTAAGAAAGATTTAGAAAAGATTTTTGAATTTTGTGATCTTAAGCATGTTACATGAAAAATTAGAATTAAAGAGTTATTAGAAAAAGAAAGACGTTTTTTAACGGACTAAAAAGAAATATAAAACAAGTAAAATGAAATAAAGGGAGTAAATTTTTAAGCATGTTACATGAAAAATTAGAATTAAAGCGTTATCAGAAAAAAAAGACATTTTTTAATGGACTAAAAAGAAAAAAATAAGACAAGTAAAATGAAATAGAGGGAGAAAATTTTTACTCATAGTAAACCATGACATTAACAATGTGAGGTACTATTCTTATTCTAGTATACCCTATTAATTCAATACAACAAATTAAACATGATGAGAAATAAATTCAACATAAGTAATTCCAACATTACTAATGCATATCGTCGGATTATCCACGAATGAAGATAAGAGAATTGAGGATTCTTTTCCAGCATACATTAGTTTGGTGTTAAGCCAAAAGTTCCTGATTGGTTACTCACACTCAAGTTAAATTGCTAAGTGAACTGTTCAATGTTCATCACATGTGTGGAGCTACAATAGTATTTATGGTTTCGACCAAACCTAATAGCTTTTGCTTAAATAATAAATTCAATAAAATGTACAAGTATTTAATTGCAAATTCAGTAACTACAACCAACTATGAGTTGGGTGGCAAATTCAGAACCCATAAATCTTGGGTGCTTGAAATATGATATTATGAAAATTCGACCTTCTTACCATTCCGTACGTTAAATGTTTACCACGCAGGATGCAGATGTTTGCTTTACATAACTGGCTTCGTCTGGTGAAACATCTACTGAAAGAATAGTAGAATAGAACTGTAATTACATAAACTTATTTCACTAATAAGCCTAAATGCTTTTTCGCAATCAAAATATGACTATGTAGAAGTTTTATTTCTGTATCTTCTGTCTACCAAAAGAATCGACCAACTGTTTTTGTGCATGCAAACCTCAGTAACATATACACCAAAATTTAATTTCTTTAACCCACCTAAGACATGTCATAGCAAGTGCCCTTCGGTATTGTAAATCCACTTGTTATGCTAAGACAGTCTTAACATTGCAAGTACCTTTGGCAATCGCGTTGCTCATCTATGATGACAGCCAGTGGAAGGATAAGTCAAGTTACCATGATACTGTCAGATCCATTTAGCGGAAGGCCATAATGTATGACCAGGGAAGAATGGATCTTTGTAATGGAGATTATAGACTCTTCTGGACCCCATGCCTTTCTGAGATCATGACTAACATATATCCAGAATCTCCATAGAAGAACATCAGTTGCAATGATTCAAATGAGTCACAATTCTGTGTCTTGCTTCTGAGTCCGTGGAATGTTATACAGGATAAGACCAATGAGAAGGACAGCGCTGCCGAGAAGGAAGAAAGGGCTCAAACTTGAACCTTGTGGGAGATATGGCAGCGGCATGGAGAGAAGATACACTGACAAAGGCACTACATAAGAAAATAGGAAAAAGAATCTGGTTGGTCATAGCACTACATAAAATTCAAATGTAATAGACACCTCTAAGCACTGTGTGCAGAGTGTCTGCGAGAGAGAACCTGATGACATCACAACAAGGGATGAAATTACAGCAGATGAAATCTTCATAAGATTGAGAGCTGATATGTTGAAAGCAATATTTGTAAATATGTAAAGAAAGGGTAGCAACGGTGCTCCATCACAACCTGACCAATAAAAGGTGCCAAAAGGACAGTCAGACTCATCAATCCATTACCTTAGGAAAAATACTTCTAACTTGATAATCATGTCCTCACATCTATAATGGGATAAGACAACGAAAATTTTGTTTGGATTACATCACAACTGTTGAAACTAATATTTGCTCATGAAATGAACATTATACCAGCAGTATATGGCCCATTTGACAAATTGCCTGAAAATTGTGATTTCATTCTTGTTGAGATTTCACTTATAAGGTACAGCTATGGACCAAATCCTGAGAGACACATACTAATTGAGTTGCAACCAACATTAAGTTTTTAAAACCAGTTTCTATGCTTGGTTTTTATTATTCCAGTACCCCAAGTTCTATGGACAGTATAATAATGTAAGTAGAGCAACCTCCTAACAACTAACAAGTACATAGATTCTATTATCCAAAATATCTCCACCCTTTTACTGATGGGCGCAAACATATCCTTGAAACCTCCATGTGATTGACTGAGGAAAGCAGGAGCATGTTGTAACTTGTAAACAACACTTTCCTGCCAAAATATTCTAGGTTCAAGTCTTTTTTTCCCACCAGCTCCCCCCAAAAAATAAAATCAAGGTCCTCATCAAATTCGACCTCAGCAGGATTGCAGAAGCCATTGCTTGTTGTAATTGTGAATAAAAGATGCAGAATTTAAAAGAAAATATGTCAATTCTAGAAGATCATGACCTTCACCAACTCACTTTACAAATTCTGAAATGATGCACATTGACCTTTTATGCAAGCCACACACAAGCTCAAGATAATAGAGATTGCACCTGAAACATTGTTCCCTATGTTGAAGAAGCAACCAGCACCGCTCTTAAGAAATGAAGGGAGCTCAGAAAATGGTATGCCCTTCAAGTTTGAAAGAAAAGGCAGAAAAAGGAGAACAAACAGAGCCTACAAATAAAACAGACATTACAAATGCAACATTCAGAATACAGTGTTGCTGAACAGTAAACAGATCAATTCACTCTCTGAAAATGCAATTCCCTAATTTTTTTTATATACTCCCTTTTGTTTCAATTTGTCTGTCCTAATTGTACTTTCCTTTTTTGGTCTGTTCCAAAGGGAATGTTTCTTTTCTAATTTGACAACTTTTTAATTTCAACATTCCACTTGACATGTAATTAAGACCACAATTTTTAAAGGTATTTTGGTACATATACATATTTGTAGTTTAAGACCACAAAATTCAAAAGTTTCTTTACTTTCTTAAATTCCGTGTCAAGCCAAACTAAGACGAACAAATTGAAATGGAGGGAATACACACACATATATATGTAATTTAAATGTATATAAATAACAATTCTCGACTAAACATCCATTGTCTATAGTGTGCAAGGTCGTGCTAACAAACTACAATTGATTCTGCAATAACACTTCAGCAACAGCATAAACTGCAAATAGAAGAGCATAAGTGGCATGCAAATCCATGAAAAACATATTAGGACCAATCAAAATAAAAAGAGATTTTGCAAATGGTACTGCAATCTTTTGAACATTTCCACTCTCTATCAGAAATTGTTGGGCATGAGCTCTGCGTAGCTGCAAATGAAACTTCAGCAAGAACTAGATTTCACGACAAAAAGTTTTGTTTTTATCTTCCAGTTGACGGCTGGAACAAAATAAATGGTGCTGAGTGTGACTATTTAAGTCGATACAAAAGCCAGCAGTTGGTATTTAATTCCACTCGACTTACGGAATTGAATAAATGGTGCCAAATGTGAAAACAACTATTTCAACAGAAGAACCAGTAATTGGCATTTGACTAAGGCTAATTAACTCAGGACTATGTAGGCATTCTACTCTGAAATAACCCTGAAGTACAGAGTTTTAGGATCCAAAAGTTAGTGTATCAAAATTTCACGCACTCATACCAATTACCTGGAATCCAGATCCAAAGGAATTGACGACAAAGATATCAAGCACCTTCCCCTGTATAAATTGAATAGCTATCAGGATTATGCATTACACATTACCAACAGAACACTTGAGAAGAGATCGATGGAGTATCTTTCATGCACCCCTTATTCAAAGCTAAGTGAAGGAACAGAAAAAACTCTGTAAAAGAGAGGTGCACCTTGAGTCGGCTAGCAGCATCAATAAAAACGAACTCCTACACATTCAAAGCCCTTGAAATGATTAATTGAGGATCCAGACTGCTATTCCTACATCATGATTTATTGAATACCTTAATAATAGATGCAGCGGCTTGGAATGCACTCGAAGCTACCATCAATACTGGCCAAACAAATGCAATTCCTGCCAGCATCTGGTTGGAGTCTGATCCGCTGCATTCCAATCACAAAAGCCAAGGTAAATAAAAGCAGAACAACCGTTCAAAATAAAATAAAATTATGAGCTGCTTGATCACATAGAACCAACTTCCTAACCCTATCTATAACAGTTTATCTGCCAAAAGGACCAGCCACAGGAAGTAGCTAAGTGACAAAAAAAGAAGAAGAAATACTCCCTCTGTCCCAATTTATATGACTTACTTTCCTTTTTAGTCAATTCCAAAAAGAATGACACATTTCTATGTTAAGTAACAATTTAACTATAAAAGGTCTGTTTTTCCCTTAATGAAATGATTTACAGCCACACAAATTTGTATCATTCATTTTGGACCACAAGTTTTAAAAGTCTTCCTTTCTTTCTTAAATTTCGTGCCGAGTCAAAGTACCACACATAAAATGGGATGGAGGGAGTATATTATAAGCTCAGCATGTGCCCAACCAGCTTTGTCAATAGAAGTAAAATATTGTAAGTTCCCTTGTAGCTTTATGAATAAGATTGGAGTGCTCCTTTTTGTCCTAACAAGTCAGATGCACTCTCAAGTAGATGATTCATTCAGGTGGCCCTATCACAAGGAATGAGTTTAGGATACAAAATCTATCAGAGTATACTCTAAAAGAATGTGATAAAATAGTAATTTCACCGAGTCAGGGGTGGGGAGATTGGAGTTCAGTAGACCTAAGAACTGTAATTCAGTTATTGATTTTGGAGGGGTGAAAAGTTGGAGAGGATTTTACCAGCTAGCGAATTGGCAAAGCCTCAGTTACACACCTGACGTACCAGTGTAGCACATACCAAGGCTCGTAGCGTGGAATTTAGGATATTATACAATTAATAGGACAACATAGGCAACTAAGCACTGACATGCAACAACAAGAACAACAACATACCCACTGTGATCCCACAAATGGGGTCTAGGGAGGAGTGGGGTGTATGCAGATGTTACCCTACCTTTGTTGGGGTAGAGAACTAAGCACTAACATGATGTAATTAAAAAGAAGCAGAACCAGATTTACTGTAAACAAGAAGTAGAGCAAGGGAGGTGGTCCTCTGGCACTCATATGGACCACATGGAAGGAAAGAAACCGTACAACATTTAAAAAGGGATTGAAAGCACTATACTACATAGTAGCGGAATTTTGTTTTATTTGTATTTTTGCAGATTCTCGGAACTCGTGTGACATTTCTATTAGTATTGATTTTGAGAAAGCATTTCTATTGGTATTGATTATTGGTTACTGTTTCTAGGAACTGATATTTTCTGCTTGAGATGTTCTCTTTTTTAATACACCTTGTGAGTGGGGTCTTCCCATCAATGTCAATAAAACTTAGGATATGTGTTTGCTTTGACACCATATCAAAGTATGTGACCACTTCATCTTTGAATTGTTAAATAAGGGACGTTTCAAATTTTCAATAAACCTCCTCATGTGCAGATCCAATTCTTTTTTCTTTGGCTCAAACACGTTAAAATATTTTGTTGATAGGTAATAATGATACTTGAACTAAGGACATTTGCCTACTATCATACCATGTGAAGTACATTTTTTTTTTGAAACTGAAAAACAAAAACGAACGAAGTATATGACCACCTCATATTAAAGATTATTTTGTGAGAGTGGACAATTTCATTATTGATCTTAGGACTTCAACAAAATCCAAATTTGACTTGCAACCTAAGAAGAAAAACATTTTTTAGGACCCTAAAAGGAGAAGAGTGTGTGACCTTGTTACAGCTAGTACCACTCCAGCAGCAACCAATAAGCATCCGGCAATTTGATTCAAGGAGTATGTTCGTCCAAGAATGAACACAGAGAGAATCAACTGCCACACCAAGAAGGTCTGCAATAAAAAGGTCTTTGCTAAGAAATCTTGTTTTGCTTCTTTTATAGATGAGCGAGAACTTTATTAAGCAATCTCTAAGATACAATTATAACTCTGCTAGTTTGAAGTTGCTTAGGACATGATTTTTTAGCAATTTATAGGGCCTACTCCCAATTCATGATTCAATTATCAGAAATAAAATAGTTGCCAGTAAAGCTACAAAATAATGCAACTAAAAGAAACTGCATGCATTTAATTCATCAAAAACTACTGCCATGGAGTATTGAATTCCTATAGCACTTTGTGTATACTAAAGGAAAAGCAAGGATCCATTGAATGTGTTACTCCATCAGAAAAGGGCATCCCATTTCTATGCTCTTGGAGATCTACCACCAAGGCAAAGATAACTTGAGAACTACTTCATGCTCTTTTTTTGGCGATAAAGGGGAATCTAAATGTTAGTAGTGTTACCTGACTAAGTATTGGTATGGCTGGTCCAGGAAGCGTGGCTGTAAAATACCAAAATAAAGCAATCAGAAATCAATTTACATCTCAAAGAATCATCCATATTCATTTCTTTGTGGACCTTACTATTGTTTTCCAGTTTAGATAAAGCAGCAAATAGCTGAGAAAAGACTAATATTTGTTGAAAGACGAGATGTAGAGTAAGAAGTAGAACATCAAGGATCTATTGTCTTTTCCCAATGAAGGCAGAAATATTAATCTAGAGAGGGAGAATTTATTATCGTAGAACTTCCCTAAGTACAAGGTAATACCTCCAGCATACATTCCACATATGACCCCAAGGGCTTCGAGGAAACCAATGAGCAAAAAGCGTGATTTTGGATAGGCCACCATCTCCTTCGTTACAATACCAGCACGATATCTCGCATACAAAATGGATAAATAAATAGCCAGGTACCTGAAGTTAATTGAGCCACGTTAAGTATCAGCATCCACGTAGTAAAACTAATATAGATTAACTAGGATCGAAAACCTTAAATTAGATAATGGCATTTCCTACTAAAAATCAAAGTTATGGACATGTTTTTCCACAACCTTCTTTGACCAGAATAATTGAGTTTTTAATTTATATTGTCATCTCAGCTAGTCATTGACTTGAGTGTAGGCAAATGCTGGCCCCTAAGACTAAAAAATTCACTTGTCACTTACTTTCCTACGTATCTAAGGTAGGTCAAAACATGTTGATAATTTACATTCCTTTTATAAGCACCAAAGTAGATGATTTATGGTTGACATGCTAGGATTTAATACATGATGGCATAGAGGGAGTTGGTTTCAAGCAATCAATGATCAAGAGGGATGAAAACTATTCTTCAAGGACTCCCCTTTACAGTAGTTATTCAACATTCCACTACCAGCATCTTCAATGCAAAAGAAATTTACTAGGAACGATATCTAGTTATAATTTTGTGCTTCGTAAATACGAAAGGTGATCAATTGCTAAATTGAATGGGTCGAGAAAATTGTGTCACTACTCACAAGCTAAGGTTGGAACTGGATTTTACGTATAGAAGGCAATAAACTTATTGGATGTCACCTCATCCTCCTTTGGTTATAAACGCATTTTTCAAAATGAAACTTCAGGACTAAGGATGTTAGTGTTACTCCCTTCTTTCCAATTTATATGATTACTCTTCTCAATTTGAAAAGTTCCCAAATGTTTGTCATGTTTCCACTCCTATGCAACTGTCACAGTTTTCAGGAATTCAAAAATTCACTAATCCAATCAAATTTTCAATTTTGATGTATGTGATGCTTACTTTATAAACCTATTCATCAATAATTTCTTTAATGGTTTTCTTCTGCTATCACTAATATGATATATACAAATCAAATTAACCTCTTAACTCCGCATCCACTCAATTATCTTCCTATGCAAAGTAACAAACAGAAAGACGAAAGTTACCAGTTTTTTTTTAAAAAAAAATACTAACAAACGGAGTATTTTTCACTGTTCTTAAGGGCCATCCTATATATGTTATTTTCATAGTTGAGAGGAGATGATCATGGAGATCTCTGCAAGGTCATTAAGGGAAAACATATTATAGTGATTGCAAATTTATGTGTTATATTTTTTACTAGCTACCAGGGCCAACTATGCTGCAGTTATTATGAGCTTTCCACATTCAAAGGATTTTTATGATTTATCTACCATGTAATTGCAATTCATTCAACCTAAGCTAACTAGGCAACTAGTATACATCTCTGAAACAGCTAAAAACAAGTTATTATATGGAAGTCTATGCTCGAAACAGGCAGACAGGAGAGTCGGACAACAAAATTTCCTGCATTTTATTCACAATACTCACCACTCACATTGAAGTCTGACTAACTATCTCTATGCGAGTGTTCAATATATTCTAAAAAAATCAGGTACAAAGTATGAGAGTCATGAGGTTTAATCATTACAAATTCAGAAGATCAAAAAGTACGACTATACATCATTATTTTTTATCGTTAAAAATATTTATAAGAGTGAAAAAATCATAGTCGAAGGAAAACAAAAACAATCACACTCTTCAAATAGTAGCGTCACTCTTTCTGAAATGGAGAAAGTATTAAATTAGCTCCCTAAAACAACTTTCAGCTTCAAAGTACAAAAAATTCAGATCAAACAGGTAAACATCTGTGATCGGGGATCATACAATAATTGAAAGAGAAACACCAAAAGTCAAAACTCACCCAAAAGTAGTAACCTGAGCTAGAAAAAACGGGTACTCCTTCATCGGAACAAGCGCAAGTTTGTAAAGCACCCGATTCCCAACACCAAGCACCAAAGTCAAAGCAGAGTTCAGAACGATTAGCTCTCTAGTCACATCCAATTGGCCGCCAGAATCACTTCCCACAGCACGTGCGCGGAATTTTGAGCTCGAATTCGAAGTCTGCCGAGTAAACGAGGTACTCCGGCGGTGGATTTCCAGACACCGTGAAGATGTGAGAAGAGGCATCATCGGAGAAATGCGACTTGGAGAAGAAGGCAAGGAGAAGAGAGATTTAGGGTTTGGTCCATTGAAGGCACGAGGAAGACATTGTGTAGGTAATTTGGCGCGAATGGTTTGAGAAGATAGAGAGTGAGACTCCATGAAATTGATCTTTCTGGTTAGGTGAATGAGGAAAGCTCACTGATTCGAACTACTCATTATAAAGTAAAAATTCAAACCTTCAAATTAGATATTGGGTCTCATTAAAAATAAAAAAAGGTGAAACTTTGTTTAGATTGCAAATGAATATTTAGAAGAAAAAAAAATAATATATGGACAACCTCAAAAATTTACATATAGAAATTTCATAATTGAATATCTAAACATATAATAAAGTATTTCTATAAAACATTTTCAATTTAAATTTTGAAAAAAAAAACTTATTACTTAAAAATCCCTTATATAAATAAGTTAATCAAAAACATATATGATCTTTTTTAATTATACATGTTATCTTAAATTAGGATATATTTAGTAATTTAGATTTTATGATTAATTGAGATTAGTTATATACTCCATTAAAGGAGGAGTTATATATTATGTAATTAATTCTTCTACATAATAATTAAGTTAGAGCCGTTAATATGGGTTAGGTCCGTTGGGCCGGCCTGACCTAAACCGTGATTTGATAGGGTTGGACTATGATTTTTGAAGCCCATTTCAGAAAAGGGTTTTTTAGCCCGGCCTGAATAAGTCTGTCAATTTGTGGGGATTGGGAAATATGGATAGGACCGGCCCGTGGGCCAAAAAAATAAATTAAAAAAATAATTAAAAATAACAAGAGTCTAAACTCAAAATCTGTTTAAAGTTTGAAATATTACAAGTTAAATACAAATTATGTTTATAAAATATGTACTACATAAAATTAAAATTCCCTAAAATTTCTAGGGAATCACTACATAGGCCGTAACATATGGAATATTGTCATAGTTTTTGTGTTTTATTATAATCATTGGAAAATAATTAGGTTAATATTTTTATTTAGATATTTATGTTTTTACTTGAAATCAAACTTAATAAATATTATAAAGATAATTTTATTTGTAGATTTGATTAACAAGTAGTAACACTAACACCATGTAATATTGCTTGTCAATATTAAGATAATATTTTTAAATTATAATTTAATTAAAAAAATTATAAAAAAATATACTTTTAAGAAAAGAGGGCCGTCCGTAGCCCACGTACTTGTGGGCTGAGTTGACCATTTTCTGGCCCACACCAAAAATGGACTAGCCCGACCTAACCCGTCAAATTTCAAAGCATGTATAGATTAACTCGGATGGGATGGGCTAGCCCATATTGACAGCTCTATGAGAACACACGAAAAAAGTCTCACAAGTTAAATTGGAAAGTGATTAGTACAAATATATATTTATTATGTTCGATTGAAATAAATAGCGATTCAAATATTGGATGAAGTGGCTAATACTCAAAATGTTTGCACTAAAATTCTAGCTCTCATAATGTATTCTTTGTATGTCACTTGGAATTATTGTTTTTTTTTTATTGTATTTCAACATAAAATTTGAGATTTATGTTTAATATAAAATAATAACGTCCGCTTTTGATGATCTTTTTCAAGCTATAACATAGTATTTTAAGGATACGTTTGGTTATATCAATTATTTACTTTATTTTAAATTTTATTTTTTAGTCATGAACTTTTTATATTTTATTTGAAGTAGAGAATTTTTAAAGCATATTTGTTATCATAGTTTTTTTTAATACTAATAATAAGAAGAGAGATGGAAAAAAAAAGAGAGAAATGGGTCAAAAGAAAATGTCATTTTAGAGAGATAGTAATTCCGTATTTTATGAATCCTTATATAATGAACTTAGAGCTAACGTAGATTAGCTCAAAAACCTACTAATTTAAGTAAGTATCTAATGTGTTCTTCGATAGAGAAGTCATTTCTAAAGGAGAAATAATGTGTTTTTGGAATTTACGTGTTTCGTGGTTAAAGCCTCTGAAGAGTTTAAATGAGTTAGACTTCAGTAGGTCGGAAAAAAACAACATAAAATCTTGACAAAAAATATTCTGCGGATATATAACTCAAACTCCTTTAGATTCTTTAAATTTTATCGGTGATGTAAGTATTAAGATCAATACAATTAATTACATCTCTAGTAGAAGCTGATTAGCTACATTTTATTTTGTTTTAAAATTCTTCTTATTCTTTGTAAGTTATTTTATGACACGAAAAAAGGATCGTCTATCTGCAATAAATTTAGAAAAAGAAATTAATAGTAATTCCATCAATCGATGTAAATATCCAACAACTAATAGCTATAAAAAATTTCCATGATAAAATCTCTCAACGACAACTTTATTTCCTTGCGTATTTCATTTAATATATAAAATTCATATGCGAATAGATATTGTAAATTCACTTGTCGAGTGCTGAACATCATTACGTGCAACAATAGTTAAGAAAATTGATCTTTGCAATAATAATTAAAAATTATAAAATGTAGTAATATGCACTAGCTCGTATATGGATTCAATTTATGACATTAGTATATTATATATTTAATCCAAATATTCCTTACCTAAATTAAAATTAAACGCAATTTCAACTTCAAAAATTTTAATAAAATTAAAAATATTTGAATTTTATATTAAAGTGCTTATTTGTTAGCTAGCGTTTTGACCAAAAATTTTGAATAAAATTTTAAAGATTTGACTTCAAAAATTTGTTTGACCATAAAATTTGACCAGATTTTAAAAATCTAACTTTTAAATAATTTCAAGATCTTAAGAACTATCTCAAACCATTTTTTAGGTTCTTAGGACTTTCACTCACAGAACTTTAAAATTTAAAATCACAATTATAAACTCAAACTTTCAAGTATCAAGTTTTAACAATAAAATCTATGGCCAAAGGAGAGCTTAGTTTGGATGGCAGGTTTGGTAAGATATTTTTTTTATTTTGAAATTCTTTCTAGAAATATTTTTTGTTCTTAAGGAGTATATGTTTCAATGATCGAGAAGAAAAAATGATTTTCACCCATTTATAATAGAAAATCTAATTAGCAGAGTGATAAGCAGTGTGTAGGGATGAGTTGGGCCAATTCAAAATTTAAATTTTTTGAATTAAATTTGAAATTAAATTTTGAAATTTAACTTTTAAATTTTATGGATTTTGATCGAATATTGAATCTAATACCATGGATATTAGTATTTCTGAAGATACAAAATTCCATGTCTTATTTTTCGCTTTATCCATATCATTTGTGCTAAATGCTAGCAATAAGTTTATTTATTTTTAAATC
This sequence comes from Solanum chiquidenum, assembly GCA_029582725.1. Lineage (NCBI taxonomy): Eukaryota > Viridiplantae > Streptophyta > Magnoliopsida > Solanales > Solanaceae > Solanum > Solanum chiquidenum. The sequence goes on along the minus strand of JAJOOS010003286.1, from coordinate 2,890 downwards.
CAATAGATAATGTATCCTATAGTTGTACTTGTTATGGTATAAGTTTAATAATATGAAACTATATGATATGAGCGGTATAGTGATTTCAATCCTTATTAACTGAATAATTGTAGAAAGTTATATCTCATAGAAAAACAAACTATTCCCTTTATTCTTTATTAAGTGAATTTTTGAGATTTTTCTATTGCTCAAAATAATTGAATTGTTTAAAGTTCAAGATAAATATTTGAATTTTTTTCTATGTTTGTCCTTCCCTTTAATGAAGTTTTATATTTTCTACGAGATAAATTGCACTATTTACAAAGTATATTTATGATTCACAAAAAAAATAATAGTGAAAAATGTGATTTAAATTATGTCCTTAAATATTTTTCTTAATAGGTGTGCATTGCCTCATAATACAATACAATATAATATGATACATTATGAAACAATATGTAATAACTATCAAAATAAAGTGTTAATATGAAATAGAAGGAGTATTAGATTAACTGAGACCATTAATTTTTATGATTGATCTTAAAAGCTCAAAAATCAAAATTTCAAAATACCACAATAACTACACCAATTAATCCAAAATTGAATCCTATCCAATTCAAGCTTATTTTGATGGTAGTTTTTTTCAATTTGAAAACCAAATATTCAAATCAAAATTTCATATGTATCCGAACAATCCATACGCTCGACTTCCAATAATAAAGGAGTACTCCTTTTACTTTTAGCTAATTTTTTTGAATTTGAGCCTACATATAGATTTAATATTATTATTTGCCAGCTCTTTAAAGTAACTAGTTTTTAAAGAGCTGAGACATAAGGCAAAAAATTATTAATATTATTATTATTTTTTAAATCAAATTTGCTAATATTTAATTATAATATATATATATATATATTTTACTACCACCAAAATCATAAAAAATAATTATAATTAGTATCTCAATTTGCATAAATTCAAGACTCTTCCATTAAAATCTCTCTTCATTTTCTCACTTTTCTCGAAACCCAACTTCTTCTTCTTTTTTGATCATTATCTCTGCTTCAACAATTGGCATTATTTTGTGTTGAGAATTCTATCAATTTACTCTGTTAAAGAGAGAAGAATCGAAATTTTTAATTATTAAAGCCCTTTTTTGATCTATTTTATTCAAAGTAGAGTAGAAATTACTCGTTTGAAAATTGTATGATTCTTGAATGATACTTGTGGAGAAGATAGTGATGTCAAAAGGGTTACTTGATTGAAAGTAGAAAATTAAGTTTTAGGATGTTTCTGAAGTTAATTTGTTTGGTCAAAAGATTCAGTTTTTCTTCTTAATTTGTGCAGCCATGGATGAGCAATTTATTCTGAGGGTTCCACCTTCTGTTGCTGAGCGAATTGACCGCCTTTTAAGTGAAAATCCTTTTTCAGAAGACAAACTGGACTTGTCTTTTTCTGGTAACTTTTTTTTTTCTTTTGGAGTTCTAAGTATTGTTATGCAGGAGCTTATAATTAAGTTAATGGTCAAGAATACATTGAACTATCATGTTTTTGTGAGTTTTATACCTGAACTATCAGGTGTTCATTGTTCCCTTTATTACTTGAAATATGACCATTGTTAAGGTAGGAAAAGGAAAAACTAATAGTTGAGGTGTGTTTTGGTAATCAATTGGTGATGGTTTAGGTAGGAAACGTGAATACCGGACAGTTCAGGTAGAAAACTCGCAAAAATGTGATATTTCAAGTGTGTTTTTTGCCATTATCTTTATAACTTTTGACACAATTATTTGACATGTTGGCATTTACTCTTTTTGATTTAAATTAGTCCTACTTCACACCAACATTCCTTTTATGTTGTTTCACATCTATAATACAGTAATACTCTTGCATCACCTATCAAAAAAGGAAACCATAGTCCTTCCATATTTCGCTTTCCATGTGTTCGTATTGTCATTTCTTGAACCTTTTATTATTATTTTTGTGATAACCGTGGTGTCCGAACCAACCTGTGTACACTTCAACTAAACTTGCTACCTCCCACCGCACAAGTACTAGGTAAATCTTTCCACCAAAATTTGGACAGATGGGAAGAAATCATTAATGTTTTTGCTTGTTGAACCTAGGACCTCATGGTTCACAACCCACTTTATTGATCACTAGGGCACCTCCGTGAGGGCTGAACCTTTTTACTCCCCCCAGCTCTTTCGATTCCCTATACTGCTTCTGATTTAGAGAACCTTTGGGTTTTAGAGAATCTGTGATTCGTCTTAAAAAGGTTAAGTATTTAGTACTGGAATGAAATTTACTTGAATAGAGGGGAAAATACATAGAAGATTCATCCGACTCTAATTGATTTGGGATTGAGATGTAAATGATTAAACATAGGGTGTGTTTGGTATGAAGGAAAACATTTTCCGGAAAACGTTTTCCAATTTTCTCATGTTTGGTTGGGTTAAATGTTTTTGAAAATGTTTTCAAATCAACTCATTTTCCTCAAATTTAAGGAAAATGACTTCCCTTCAAAACTTAAGGAAAACATTTTTCAAAACTCTATTCCAACTTCAAATTACAATTTATTTTTTTTAACTATAAATTTATTTTGTCCCTACCCTCGACCCCCCCACCCCCTACCAGCACCCTCCCAAAAAAAAATTTTAAGTTTGTTTTTAAAAAATATTTTTCAACTTCAAAATTTTATTTTTTCACCCCAACCCTTGACCCCCCACCCCCCCACCCCCCCCACCAGCCCCCACCCCCAAAAAAAAATTTAAGTTTGTTTTTAAAAAATATTTTAAACTTCAAAATTTCAATTTTTCACCCCTACCCTCGACCCCCCACCCACCCCCTACCACCCCCACCCCCCATAAAAAATTTAAGTTTGTTTTTAAAAAATATTTTCTATTTCAAAAATTATTT
>JAJOOS010003285.1:0-11083 GCA_029582725.1 Solanum chiquidenum | reverse complement strand
AAAAAAAAAGTCACATATATGTACATCTAAAAGTAGTGCTTGAAGCTAGGACAATTTGACAAATTTTTGGGCAATTTCTTTTTGATGACCGAGATATCCATTAGGAGCCAACCTTTAGGACCAACCGCAGCCTTCGAAACTCGGGGATGATGGGCTCACTTCTCCCTTCGCCACTTAAATATCAGATTCGCTTGACACGGGGCTCGAACTAATGACCTAGGTCACAAGTTTATCAACCTTCGCCAATTGAGCTACGTCCTGGGAGCTTTTGGCAATTTCATTACATCAATACTAGCTTCATTTTTTATTGTTCATTTTATCTCAAGGAGAGGCAATCAGGAAAATATGAGAATCAAAGTCTGTTAAACAGAGTCTTCCAAAGTACATACCTCCAGTGACTTGCAGCCTTGCTCAAGGGATGCAAGGCTGTCATCATCAATTCCATAACAGCCTTCTAGAACCAAATCTTCAAGATATTGCAGTTTCGAGATCGATGATAAGCATTCATTAGTGATCTGTATAATAAGAAGATCAACACATTATTGTATAATCGATAAAGAAACCCTAGACAAAACAAAACAAAAACGGAGAAAGAAAAAGAGATGGAATGTAATAACAGAACACAGAAACAGATTACATGTAACAACTTCATAAATACAGTCAGTCACTGGAAACTTGGTACGTCTGGAATTTAAGTTCTGAACCAAAGCAGTGGGAAACTACAGCACCAACAACTACTACCACAGCTTAATCTCAAGCAAGTTGGGGCCAGCTATATGAATTTTCATTGTCTATGTCCCTCTATTTAAGCTCATATCCAAGTCGTGGTAACTTCATAAGTCAAGAAAGGACTTCAAATCACATGAACAAGAACTTTCCCATATTAAACGATGAAAAAAGGAGCATGTTGTGATGGTCATGAAATGTAATTGAGACCTGGACATCAGACAAAGCACCAAGGTGCTTAAAACACAATTTTTTGGTCATGCTATCCTTGAGTGGTGCACAGATATCGAGAGAATATGGATAGATGTTCTATATCATAAAACCTCCACTAACTTAGAGTATTCCAGGATGAGTATGATAAGAGAACATTCAATTATTCATCTGAAGATGCATCGGAATGTCAAGCAGCGGTGTTCATTAGGATTCAAAAGCTGGACTCTGCAATATCTTTTCTTTTCAACAAACTCAAGGTCAGAAGCATGCCAAGTGCAAGAGATGTGCAAAGTGCATAAGCAGACTCATTTTTCAGAACTTGTATATCTCCCAAGTAGAGAAAGCACACTACACGGGATAAATTTAACTAAGACAATGTAAGAATCTTAGCAAATGTTTAATAATATTAAATATTTAATGTTCTGTGAAATGTCATTTTCCGTTCAATTTCAAAAAAGATCATCATTGAGTTCGACGACACATCAGCACTAGTTTTTTCCTTTTTATGACGTTGGTGCCTGGGCAAGCTAGTGCATACCCACCAATGACCTGCTACCTCCCACCAACACACATACCGGGTAACTTTGCCTACTAAAGCTTATACAAATGGGAAGAAATCGTCTAGTTTTGAACCTGAGACATGTCATCACTTGTTGAGCAATGCAAACTCATGAAATTTTCCTCCCTTACGGAGGATAGAGAGTGAAAAATAATCTTGTGCAAAATATTCTCACGAAGTTTTTCTTTCCCATTCTGATGTGAATTCCCTTAAGGTGACATGTGCACCCCTTCTTCGGAAGCTTGCCAAGCTAAAAGCCTGCCATTACTTGTCTTGACCCACCCTTGTTGGTGCGCCCTCCGTCATGGATGTCACAATTCTCATAGACTTCGTTAAGGATATCAGTGAGAAATTCCTAAACGGCTTAGCATTTTATTTATAATGATGCTTTCTTGGCCAGCCTAATCTGCACATTACCTACTAAATCATTGGTTAACACTCCCAAAGCCGCATAAATTATCATCACCAAGCTACATTTGTTCTATAACATACAGTGCATATTTAGCATTCATGATACATCACAATTCAAATAAACCGAGTTCATGACACAAGCAAGGATCATGAAAGACTATAATCTGATAAGCCATCAATTGGCAAACAAGTTTGGCAGAGTATGACAAAGAGAAATCAAATAGCAGTACTCAAAAAGAATCGCACAACACATCTAGCGATTATTGATTCACAACATGAATACACATCATTTGACCCTAAAAATCATAGTAAACTGAACACCAACCAATCGACAAGCATACTGTCTAAACATGTTCAAATGAACTACTTAGACAAACAAACTAACTTACCATGAAAAACAGAAACAGAAACATAACCAACACAAAAGTGCAGGGCAAAAACATAATCGAAAACAAAATTTATAAGGGAAGAAAAGCTCCATTACCGGCAAGTAAGAAAGATCCAAACTCCTAATCTCCTTACACTTAACTGCAATCAACCCCACACCAAGATCACCAACACCCAAACACCATCTCAGGCTAAGCAATCTGAGCTTCCTGCAGCCAACAGCAATACACCCAAGTCCAATATCAGTTAAAGACTTACACCTCACCAACCACAACTTCTCCAAGTTCTTTGCCTCAGCTAATGCAGCAGCACCCACATCCTTCAACTCAGTAGCATTTGACAAATCAATCTCAACCAAATTCCCACAATTCATCACCAAATTCGACAACCCCACATGGGTAAAAAACTTAGACCTAGAAAGATTGATTGACCTCAACATTTCCTTACAGAAATTAGCTATAACTGTTAGTGAACCGTCTGTAATTCTAGGACAAAGGGAAAGATCCAGATGGGTAACTTGTGGGTATCTGCTAAGAACCTTTGTCAAGTGTTCTGGCCTAAAGGGCTTCAAGATTTTCCTATGATGAGACTCAATAGCATAAAAAGATTTGCAAACAAGAGAAAATGATTTCTTGTCAAATGGGTTGTCATTAAGACAATCAAGAACTGAAAAGACGATTTCTTCAGAAAGTAGATCAAAGGGGTTGAAATGGGTTCCTGAAATTGGCTTTTGCTTCTTCATTGTTTCCAAGATTGAACTTTTAGGGATCATTTTGGACAATATTGTAGCTTTATGGTTAAATTGCAGCTTAGATTTGGTTATTCTTGGTAATGGTGGGATTTTTTAGGGGGAAATTTGCAGGTGGAGAAGTAATTTGTAGTCCATTTGTGAATTTGATCACATATAGAAGATGGAAAATTGAGAAGGAACCGTTTAACAGAAAAACACTGGCCTAGTTGAGAATAAACCAAGTGACGAGGAAGAAGAAGAAGAAGAAGAAGAATGTTTCAATTACCTTATTGTCCTTGTTGGTTTTTTCCATTTTCTAGAAAGACCATAGGCACCCAAAAAAGTTTTGCTTCAAAGACCAAAATACCCTCTTAGTTTGGAGAATGGAGACTTTCATGGATAATAACACTTGCCCTAGATAATTAATCCAAACATAGTGATAATATCTTATTTCTCACTTGCATTGTCTTGTTGTTTGTTTATATTAATAGTTGTAGTATTATTTTTATTATTTCTAAGCATCCATAAAAAAAAATCTATATGTATAGAGAGATCCCCTAGATATACAAATAGAATAGATGTTCATGGATAGATAGACATTCCATGGATTCTTAGTTTTTGGGCTGAAAAAGCTCGTCGATCCAAATGAATCATTCTTCCGGTCTCTCTTCGCTCCCCACCCCAAAACTTTCAATTTATTTTACTATATATATTTTTTGTATCGTGATTGTCATATCGTTTTGTTAGAGTTTTTGTTCTATTGTTATCGGTTGCTTTAATTATTATTTGTTGTTTTTTGTAATTTTCTTGCTTCCTATTGGGATTGCTTTGAATTATTTTTTTCTTAAATTTAAAATAATTTTTTTATCTCTGAGATAGGGGTATACACTCTACCTTTCTCAGAATTCACTTTTTGTGGGACTACACTAGGTATGTTATTGTTATTGTAAATTAGAAGGAAAAAAATCAAATTAAAAGAAAGAAAATTAGATATGTATATTATAACCTACAGGATGAAATATAGTTTGTTAAAAATTAAAATGTGGTAAACCAAAAAAGAAATGAAAAAAAATGAAAAGTATATTAAATAAATATAAAGGGTATAAAGGTCAAATAAGTTAGTAGTGAATGCCGTACGGGAAAGGACAGAAAAAAGGATGGGAGCATTGACGAAGGCATTTTAGGTAGAGTCATATTATTGGGTCCCACAGATACACATAATATTTCATTCGGTGGAGAAAATATGTGAGGAAGGACATATTCAAGTGCAAACGGACGGTACGATCCTTTTTCAATTCTTTTTCATTTTTCTATCTGTCCCCACAAATAAAATAAAAAACCTCTCATCCTCCCCTAGAGCTTATCATTATTTTTCTTCCCAACGTTCGAAATACACATTAAAAGCTTGATGCAACACTCATTCAAGAGTGGTATATTTCATTTTCAAAAGGATAGGTATTTTTTATTTAAGTACCAAAATAGATAAAGGTTCAAAATTTATCTCTCTCACTATAATTAATTTATTTATTTATTAAGTATTTCTCTTGTGAAAAAAAAATTGAACTCCGATATAAAAATATTTTTTTCCAATAGCTTAATTTTTTTAAGATGTCATAGTAACACATTTTCATCTCCCATCAACAAAGTAAGTATTTTCTTTTCAAATAAAAGTTGTAGTCAAAGAGAGAATATATGCGACTCTTATCATTTATTCCCATTTAGTTGATTCATACTCTCTCATGTTTTAAATTATCTGTAGTCTTTTTCAAAAAATTATTATCTTAAATATTTAAAATAAAATTAATCAATCTCTTTTTAATTTTGTTCTTGATGTAAATTTTATTGACATTATTTTTTTGAAGTTGTTAATTTAATTGAACTTTCTACGGGCATGTATTCGGTTTTTCGGTTTGGATTTTCGATTTTTGGTTTTGTAAAAGTGTAACCCAATCCGATCCAAAATAAATTTGGTTTGATTTGGTTTTCCTCTATTCGGTTCGGCTTTTTTCGGTTTGGTTATTCGGTTATGTCAATAATTAATAACATATATAACCAAAGTAATAATATTTAATCCCTTAAATATACTTTCTAATATAAATCATAAGTAAAACTTAAAACACAATACTTATAAGTATACCTATTATAGATGTAATTCAAACGTAAAATATAAATGTAATCATCATGAAAGACAATAACCAAAAAGGGACAAAAGTGGTTAACTCCAACTTAATTCTAAGCCTAAACAATATATATATATATATTTCGATTTTTTTCGGTTTTTCGGTTTTTATTTTTTAAAATCCGAAACCAAACTGAAAAAACAAAAAAAGTAATTTATTAATTCAAAACCAATCCAAAAAAAACAAAAAACCAATTCAAATAAAAATTCGATTTGATTTGTACAAATTTAGGCAATTGTCAAAGTCATCTTGTCATTATATAATTTCCTAAATTTGTACTCTTTTCTTATATTTCTTCTAGCCTATATTAAGTGAATTGTGGGGTATAATACATCCCATAAAAAAAATATTTAAGGACATAATTCACATGTTATTTTTCACTATTATCCTTTTGATTATTCCTAAATTATTCTCCTAAAAAATATAAAATAGTTAAAAACTTTATAAATGAAGGGTAACTTTAAAAAAAAAGTCCACAATTCTTTTGAATTTTAAATAATTCACTTATTTTGAACTTTTAATTTTGTTTTCAACAATTCACTTAACATGGACTAAAGAGAGTAAACATGAAAAAAATCCATAATTTGCAAAAAAAAAAAAAAAAAATCTCAACTCTTATACAATCTTACCTAATGAACAATTCATAGTTCATAAATAAGGTATTCAAATATCACAAGACACCGAATGAATATATCACGTATTTCGATATTCATTTTATAATAATTTTTGAATTAGCGACTGATAAAACAACAAAATTCGTCGCTATCCTATTTAGCGACGAATTATGTTAACTACGAGTGAAATAGCGACAGTTATACAAATCATTGATCCAATAAATCAACAATAATAGTAATCAACTATTCTTTAGTAAAATCATTCCACATGATAAAGAAATTTTCGTCACATTAAGTATGAATTATTTTTACAAATTTTAAAATTTCGAGTCTCTTTTTTCTTTTGTAAAAGATAAACTTATTGATCATATTTTATATTTTTAAAAAAATAAAATCACATTTTAAAAATCCAAATCTTATATTTTAAAATATTTAGTATTTGAAATCACGATTTAAAATAAAATTTGAAATTTAACTCTTGAAATCAGACCTTTAAATTGCATGACCAAACGTCTACTAAGTATTTAAATATAATAATATTTTCTTAAAAGTGGGGCAATAAAAAAAATACTTAGCACTTGGGATGAAATGATGATATTTTGGTGTTGACCCAAATGGAAGTTGTAGAAAAAAATATATAGTACTAGTAGTAGTGTCAACTAATTTGTTGTAATGACTAATGGCCGTACTTATGTGGTGGATTGTCAACAAGGTATTAGGTACCTAACTTTCCCTGATAAGAGCCCCCAATATACTTTGATAGATGGAGAAAAATTTGGGTCCCATGCCACATAAGGGAACATGTTATTAGTTGAGGACTAAGGGAGGTTCTTTCTCATGGAGGCCTCAACCCACTCATCCAACTAGTATTTTATTTAATGTCTGATATTTGTATTAGAATTTGATTAATTTAGATTTATAGTGTGTAAGATCACATTCAAAAGAAAATATTCTCTATTAAGAATTTTTTCATACTCAATATTTGAACTCGAAAGCTTTGATTAAGAAAGAAGCAATCTTATCTACTACTGTATCACATCTTTGATGGTCATCCAACTAGTATCATCTTATAATAATCTCTTCTTTTTTAATGGATTCTCAAATATATTTGTGTCATAAAGCAATAACAAAAATATTAAGATAATAAAAGATATAACTAAAGAAATTGAGGAGGGGGGGGGGGTATTCCTCTTTAAATTGATGTATAAATAAATTGAATTGATTTCCTGTTTACACAGGAAAAAAAGTTGTTGTGAGGTTAACTTTTTAGGAAGTAGCTATGATTGATGTACAAATAAATTGAATTGCTTTTTATTTAGTTTATTGAAGAAGAAAAATATTGCAACAAGGCTTTTCAAAAGTTACTTGCAAGCAACAACTTGATTTCTGGCATTACAAATGAATTGGAGTGATTTCCTAATTGTAGAAGAAAAAAGGTGATGCGAAACTTTCCAGAAAGTAGTTACCAGATTTTTTAAAAGTTGTTTGTCTGCTTAAGCTATTTGCAAATTGTCTTTGAGCTATTTGTAATCTGTCTAATTCCAATTTCCAAGCTAAGGAAGCTATTGGAAGGCTTTTCACGAATCTGCTTGCAATCTGTTTGTTTGAGCTGCTTGCAATATTTATGTTGAGATACTTACAAATTGTCTGCTTGATTTCAAACTTATTCAATAGGATACTGTGTAACATCTACAATATGGTATATTTATTACTATTTGAAGATTTTTACATTTTCAGCATTGTAGTCATTATAAATTTCATTTTAACTCTTTGATTTTATATAGTACTCCCCGTCCCAATTAATATAGCACGTTTTGTTTCGTGAGAATTAATTTAACTAAAATTTTAAGTTGAATTGAATTAAATTGGGAAGAATATATTTGAAGAGATAAGAGCATATATTAGTTAATTAGGGTATATACCTTACCCCCACATGCAATAAGTGAAGTGATGAGACTAATAAATAGTTCACCGAATAAGCAAATAATAGTACATAACACAGTCAGGTTATATCTCATACACCTCATATATATGACCTTCCTCACAAGATATTTCCAACTCATCCACCCTTTATTTTTATGAGATTATATATAGGGTAAATTTACCTCTTTACTCTGCAAGAATATACATATTATTTTTTTTGAAAAAATAAAAATAAGTTGAGAGTGGGAAAAGGAAAATGAAAAAGGGGATTTGTTCACTTTCTTCAGCCTTTTAAAATATATTTATCCCTTCACCAATGATTATTTATTTTTTAGAAAATTTAATATCTCAAGTTGATTTTCATTTGATTTCCTAAAAATATCAAATAGTAACACTTCGAAGCAAAAGGATAAATTATAAAATCAAATAAAGATGATTTATTGAAGGATAAATAATAAGATGTTATAATTATCATTTTTCTTTACATTATTAATGTTCGTTATTACGTAATCTTGTATGTAAGATAATATAGTGTTAGTTTTAATGACTGATATGTTTTAACTTTTAAGTATTATTTTATAAATTTCGTGATATTAAATTTCCGCGCGAGGCGCAAATAATTCTACTAATTAAAAAAGAATTAATATAATTTACGAAGATGGTTTCTTTCCGTGCATATTCATCATACGTACGTATGATACCAATAATAATATACTATAAAGCCTAAAATGAGAAATTTTCTAACATTGCATTAAGATATAAGATATTACAATAGAGTACTATTTTACGGAACGTTCTAATTGTGACGTTTGCAATTAAATATTTCTTTTATCTCATATTAGTTATCACATTTCATTTTTCGAAACTCAAGTAAAACAAAAAAAGAAGAGATATTACTCTAATGGAATATATTTATGCGTAACCAACGAGGCAACAACTAACGAGCTCTCAATTACATTGACCATGTAATTAAGATATTCATCTTATAGTTACGTACGTAATTGGTCCATGTTGACATTAATTAATTCATTATAAAACTGAAACAGTCATTAAAATATTTTTTTGAGAAGGATCTATAGTCAAGGCTGGAAAGATTATTATAAACACATAATTAAGAGGAATAATAAGCTCAAAGAAAAAATGATGATTCAATTTCCGTACGTTAGGATTTTTATTCCAGCCTCCTAATTGTATTGACCTTTTGTGTCATAACTCATAAAGCAAGAGAATTCCTTAGGCCATAGTCCATGCATGGATGTTCAAAAGGAAGCAAGGCGCTAAAAAATCGCTATTTTTTTATTGAATAATATTCAGCGATAATTTTCACAATTTTTTTATATGAAAAAGAAAAATGTGGTAGTAATATTTTCATAGAAAAATTAGAAAGCTTGTATTTTTTCCAATGAACTCGATATAACATAAGTTTTTCATTCACGGTGGAGAACAAGTCTATGTGATTCCTCTATATACTGGATTAATGCTTCTTCTTTTTAATCATTTCACCATTTTCTATCTTTTGTTTTGCTTAAATTGAGGTCAAAGTATCTTGAATTAATTAACATTGTACCAAATATTTTATTTTATTAGATGATCATGTAACAATTCAGTCCCTTGTTTTGAGTAGTCATACTTTGAATTGTGTTTTGATATCAAATCTAAGAATTAATCTCCATTGATGGGAGCTTAGATCTTCTTGCAATGAGAAGAAGAAGAGAAACTGAAGAACTGATACAATGTGGGCTGTGATTTCTAAGAATCAAAACTGAAACTTCATTCAATGATAGAAGTATGTATATATACAATTATGAAATATCTATTTAGCTAACTAACTAATTTGACAGCTAATTAATCCGACTAATAGTAATCAGTAACTAACTCTAACTAACTCTATCAGTAACTAACTATGACTCACCATTACAAGATAAATATCTTGGCTCAACACCCTCCCTCAAGGTGGAAGTGAGGGGATCACTGCCAACTTGCTAAGGACTGATGTGTGTTTAATACCAGTGAGAGCTTTGGTCAAAAGATCAGCCAGTTGTTGTCCAGTTCCAATGTGATGAAGAGAAATCAGTCCTTCATGAAGCTTAGTCCTGACAAAATGGCAGTCCACTTCTATATGCTTGGTCCTTTCATGAAACACAGGGTTTCTAGCAATATGCAAAGCTGACTGACTGTCACAGTAAACAGAAATTGGAGTTGGAAAAGGGATGGCAAACTCAGTAAACAATCTGCTCAACCATACCAGCTCCCCCACCGCTTTCCTCAGTGCTCTATATTCTGCTTCAGCTGATGAAAGGGAAATTGTTTCTTGCTTCTTGGATTTCCAACTAATGGGACTGTCCCCTAGTAAAACAATGTATCCTGAGACAGATCTCATGGAGTCTGGGCATGTAGCCCAATCAGAATCACAATAAGCCTTGATATTGTAGTCAGCTTTGTTGGACAAAAATATACCAAGTGTAGGATCCTTCTTCAAGTATCTAAGCATATGCATAGCAGCCTGCAGATGGGGTTGTCTAGGTTCATGCATGAATTGACTTAAGTGCTGGACTCCATAGGCAATATCAAGTCTAGTATTTGTTAGGAAATTGAGCTTCCCAACAAGTTTCCTGTAATGACCAGGGTCAAATAAGAGAGCACCTTCATTAGCCTGTAGCTTAACATTGGGATCAAGAGGATAATGGAAAGTGCTCAACTGGTGACAATCAAAATCTTTCAGTAGATCTAAAAGGAACTTTCTTTGAGAAATGACCACCCCATCAGGTCTGTAGAGGATTTCCAAACCCAAAAAATAATGAAGTTTGCCCAAGTCTTTGATTCGAAAGCTGTCATGGAGAAACTGTTTCAACTCATTGATCTCGTGTATATTGGTACCTGTGAGGAGTACATCATCAACATAGATGGCAACAAACACTGATGAAGTACCATCCTTTTTGTAAAACAAGGAATAGTCATGAAGAGAGTGGACATAACCTCTAGAGTTGAGGGCTTCAACAAGCTTTTCATACCATTGCCTGCTAGCTTGCTTTAGGCCATATAAAGATTTGTTCAATTTGCAGACTAGACCTGGAGTATCAGTTTCCAATCCTGGGGGAAGGTTCATGTAGACTTCTTCATGCAAGTCACCATGCAAGAATGCATTATTGACATCCAGCTGAAAAATGTCCCAATTCTGTTTGACTGCAGTAGCAATAAGAGTTCTCACAGTGGTCATCTTGACAACTGATGAAAAAGTTTCAGTGTAATCTATTCCAGGGTGCTGAGTATACCCCTTCACAACCAATCGAGCCTTAAACCTCTCTATCGAACCATCAGCCTTGTGTTTAATCTTGAAAAC
>JAJOOS010003284.1:0-21979 GCA_029582725.1 Solanum chiquidenum | reverse complement strand
AAATAAAAAATTATCAAAAAAGAGAAAGATTATTTTTTTTGAAATGGAAGGGAATAATATTATTTCCCCTCGAAATGTAATTAAGATAGTACATCTTTTATTCATTTCATATGATTATTCCAAGACTAAAATTTTGAATATATATCCCCTTTTTGCAAGTTTTATTCAAGTCTAAAAGCTTTTCTCCACTCTAGAACTTTTTACTAGATTGAAGTCTTACTTATCCTTCTCTAGTTATATAGGAAAGATTCCTACTTCATTTGAACAATCAATTTATTCTTATTTCAAATAGTTTAGCAATTTATTATCATTTCAAATAGTTTAGCAATTATATTAATTAAAGAATTTGAACTTTATTGGAATCAAAAGTTATGTATTTCATTGAGGAAGAATAAACGAACTGATACATTATTCATCAAATTTTAAATTATACATCACTAATTTTTAAATAGTATATATAAAAAAAGAAGGTACATATGTAGTAAAAATTAAACATAATTAGAAAGATGTTTTAATTTGCATCAATATCATTCGAAAGTTGCTTAAACAATTTATCTTTCAGCAAGCTTTTGGTTCATTTATAGTTTTAACCATTAATAAACTAAGTAGGGTCTTCTTTTTGCCTAATAGTTTTTTTTCTCTCCTAAAACTAAAATATGAAAATAACGCTTAGGGATCGTTTGATAGAGTGTATAAAAATAATGTTAAATAGAGAGTGTCTTAGAAATTTTATATTAGTTATGCTTGCATTAATTATACATAGATTATTTTGTATACATTATTTGATTTGGTGTATTAAAAATAACATACATTGCATAAAAATATTTATTTATAAAGGTGGAGTATCCTCCATAATTATGATGAAAAAGATGTAAAAACATTATGAGGAATAACTAAGTCTTAATTAACCATCTTAATAATGAATTTTGAACCGTCAAAATGGGTTTAGCCCATGGGTCCGACCCAAATCAACCAGTTATTGGGGGTAGGGTTGATAGGATCTTTCAAGCCCATTTAAAACTAGGGCTTATAAGTCCGACCCATATAAGCCATTGATGCTTGATCAGGGTCAGGCCGGGGTCGGCCTATGGACCAAAACATTTTATTTAAGGATAACTTACAACAATCTCACTAGTATATAAGTTAATTACTTAAATGCACGTTATTTTTGTAATATTATGAATCTTACCATATTTTGGTACGTTGAGATACATGTATCTCAGAATATATGGACTCAAAATTAGGTTAATTTGTTCTTCGTACACTCTATCCTAGTTATTCATATGTATCTAGGATACATAGACAAATTCCGCTCCCTCGCCTCCCTCCCATCTTGCTTGTCACTCTTTAATCTCGCTCGCATATCTGGTATGTGAGATACATGCTAATTACACTAGATGTTTTATTAGTGTTACTGAAACAACACCATTGACATATTTGATTTGAAAATCTTCTCACTTTCTTGATGTTATAGAATTTTAAGTTTGAAAAGAAAAAAAAAGGGTTAGCGCTCCCCGGCCCTCGGCCCTTCTAGGGTTGGTTGGATTGAAAATTTTCAGGCCCTTCTAAATGAAGGGCCTTCCTGCCCTAGCCCTTCAAATTCCTTCGCCTGCAAGGCTTGGACTGGGTGGAATTGGGCCGACCTTTTTTGACAACTCTACATACATTAAATCCACTTGCATTACTAATATCTAAAAATTTGTGATATTAGTAATACACACCTTAATAGTTAATACACAATAGAGTGTATAGCTAATTAGTTAGTCATAACATTAAAAATATACCAAACAAAATATTGCTAATTCACAATGCTAATTATTTTTACTAATACACTCTACCAATCGACCAAAAATGTAACACCTTTCATCTTGTGGCATTTGTTAATACATTGGTCTATTCATTTGAGTCATAATTAAATCCAAATATGCCTTTCATTAAAAAATTATGAGGCACATTTTTTATATATATAAGAGAAGTAGATAAAATAAATGTCTGTCTTCTGCTAGGATTATGAGACATGTCGTAAGTGTAGGAACCAAAACATTTTTCTTTAAAAAAAAACTTAAAAGAAATCCAATGTATATCCTAAATCCACCAAATCATTTCAAAATTAAACACTTGGACAAAGTGATATAATAAGAAAATTGTTAATTTCCCAAGTGTTTACCTTTTTTAGAAAGTCAGAAAAAATAAACTTTCCTCATCAGGCAAATACATTTTAAAATGCCCAATAATGAATAAACTATAATGTTAAATAAAATTTTGCCTTGCCACAATGAATGTAGAAATTTACAGTAAATTGATTAAGCTTAGTCACTGATTCGTGTTAATTATTTAAATTTATCCCAATTAAATTTGAGGGGTGTATTGTTCTATGTTCGACACGTTTAATCAAAATCAATTAAAAAAATTAAACCATTGAAATTGTCTTAAAATTATAATTAAGTGTTTAACTGGATTACTACTGGATTCACTTTCACTGTTAAATTTATAGTATTAAGCACTTTTTCAACTTTAATTATGGTTTAAAATTAGTAGTCTTGACAAGTGTCTGATCTGTTTTATTAATTTAAACTAAACACAATCTAATCCTCGTCACATTTTGTTGGCTGAAACAAAACATTGGCTTTCTCAATTTATTTTAGGGAAAAGGGTCAAAAATGCCCTTAAACTATGCGAAAGAAACAAAAATGTCCTCCGTTTGTAGTTTGGTCCAAAAATGCCTTTCCGTCAATACTCTGGTCTAAAAATGCCCTTATTGTTATTTTGGGTAAAAAAATGCTCATTTTTTCAAATAAATATATTATTTTTTTTGTTTTCAACATATTCTATTTCTAATAATATTTTTTAAATTAGCAAATGTTTATCTTACTTCAATTCAAGAAAAAATTAAAAATGAAAATATTTCTTATTTTATTATAATTATATTTTATCGTTATATAAATATAAATTAATGATGGATATACTATGATCTTATATATATGACATATATTATCTGTCGAAAGGGTTCATGAAGTTATTCTATTTTAATTGATAAGATGAGATTAACATGAAAAAAAATAGTTCCTACATTTTTATTTTTTAAAGTGATTTTAAAATAAAGAAAACAAGAACATGGTTCTTATATAATAATTTAATTAAAAAGAAAAAATAATATACTTATTCGGAAAAGGACATTTTGACCCATTTAGTAACTATAGGGCATTTCTGGACAAAAGTATTGACTGCAAGGGCATTTTTGAATCAAAGTATTGACGGCAAGGGCATTTTTGAGCCAAACTATAAACGGAGAACATTTTTGTTCCTTTCACATAATTTAAGCTCATTTTTTACCCTTTTCCCTTTATTTAATCATGAATCCACATCCATACTTTTTTTTAATATATTATTTCTATTTTCATTTTCTTAATTAATGCAATTTTACGGATTAAGAATTTAAGATAAAAATTTGTATGTTCTATCTTCTTCATAGTGTTCATTTCTGAAGAAATTGTACATCGTATTTATTGTTTTTTTAGTGTACATACTTTCTTCTTCTTTTATTGGCTAAAATAGTATTTATTTTGAAATGGTGAGAGCAGTAATTACACAACTTAATACTCCCTTTGTCTTGATTAATATGATGCTTTTTTATTGGAAACTTATTTAAGAAAAAAAGATATTTATAGCTTAAATAGTTTAAATAAGTTGTAACTATTGTTTGTGTGAGTATAAATTATTTTATTTCGAATAAATTTAAGAAATTAAAATTAAATTATTTAAATATAGAAAGATGTCAATTTTAAAAAAAAACTAAAGTTCTGTTTGGAAGGTCACCCTGGTAATTAAATTTGGTGTAATTACACTGTATGTTCTGTTTGGTTGGCCATGCAATTGCGTGTAATTGGCAGAGTGTAATTACACTCTCCAATTCACAGGAGGAGGTTGTGAATTGCTGGTAATTAAATGGTGTAATTACAAGCTGATTACTTTTTAATTTCTTCCTTTTATTTCTATTTTTATTTTTTCGTTTGAATGTATTTTTTATTTTTATTATTTTAAATTATTTTAAATTTTTATTAGTTTAATGTTTTCTAAAAATATTTTAATTTTATTTAATATTATTTATATCCCATTTTCCTTCTCATTCGCAACATTTACTTCATGTGATTCCATGCAATTTTTCGTATTATCTAAAAAAAATTATTAGTATAATTTTACTAGTATTCTAATTTTTAAACTAAAGTAGAATTCATTATTGAATAAAGATACGGACTTAAGTTTTCTTTTTCTTTTAAATCATATTTATGTATATTATGTTTTGAATTTAGAACTTATGTGGTATTTTCAATTTCATTTGATTTAGGAATATTGACTTGATATTTTACATTGCAAGCTATTTTTAGTTAGACTTGATAGATTATATTTTTGTCAAATATTTTATAATTTTATGACATGATATTTATAATATTAATTTTTTTTCAAACATGCATTTCATAATGTTCATAGAAATTTGTACTTTTAGTTTTTATGATTAATATAATTAAAATATACTAAATTGAAAAATATAAATAAATTATTTTTTATATTATTAGTTAAGAACACACACACATATATATATATATAAACCATTATTTGTCTAATAAATCTTTTTAATTTTAAATAATTAATTTTTATTTTAAAAATTCAATTTAACCTTATAATTACACTTGTGCAATCAAACTGTACACTTGTAATTACAATTATACTGTGGCAAATAAATAAGTCAGTATAATTACTAAGCTGTGTAATTACTAGACTGATAATTACTACCCTAATAATTACACCAATTCCAATTACATGATGACTTTTCAAACAGACCCTAAAAGAAAAACATATCACATAAATTGGGATTGAAGAAGTAATTACAAAAGACATATTTGTTTGTTATAACGTAAATATAGAGTAATTTTCAATGTCATGTTTGGTTGCTCAAATACAATTGCATAATCATATATTTTTATTTTAACATAAAAAAGGTAATTTTTTTAAAAATAAATAAATTAATTTTTCAGATGAACTTGTGAATAAATTCCAATGTATGACATATACATGTGTATAAAAATATACAAATATGATATATTACTCGTATTTATTGTAGGACAAATCACTTTTTCAACTTAAATTAACGTAAAATATAAGTAATCTTAACAAGTGTCTGATCCGGTTAATTAATTTAATTAAACACAATCTAATCATCGTCACCATTTGTTGGCTCAAAGAAAACAATCAATTTTCTCAATTCATGAATCTATAATCTATATCGTCACACTCTTTTATTAGTATTTTTTATTTTTATCTTTGTGTATGATATTTATATTAGAGCTTGATTATATTAGAATTTGCGCATTGCGAGGGTTTATATCGGGGGCATTGTTTTGGACGAGATTTTTTTCTTTCCTAGGAGTTCAAACCCGAGACATCTGTGATCTAATTAAGGGCAAAGGAATCCAAATTTTGCTGTTGATTTAACATTTTTAATAGGGATAAAGATCTGAAAAATATCCCAACTTTGGCCGAATTTGTTGTTACGATACCAAACTTTCATGAGGAATTATTACCCCCTTAGAAAATTTAATACCGTATTTTAAACATATATATATGCCCACGTGGACATAAAAAATATTGCATAATTATAAATAATAATGTGTCCACGTGGACACATATATACCTTTAAAATACACTATTAAATAGTTCAGGGGTAAAAAATATGGTATTAAATAGTCTAGGGGGTAATAGGTCCTCATGAAAATTTGGTATCGTAACAACAAATTCAACCAAAGCTGAGGTATTTTTCAGACCATTTTCCCTTTTTAATAAAAAAAATCATTATATATATATATATATATATATATGTTAATGTGTTTTTACAGTACAAAAATTGTCTAAAACAATGTGATCATTCTTTTTTCTTCTATTAATATATAGGCAAGATATTCTATTTAATTAAGTACTTTTTTTAAAAAAAAATCTCACGTGTAAGAATAATAGTATCTTTTTTTTTTTTGGTAAAAGAATACATTAATGAATCAATGCAAAAATAGTTATATTAACAAAAGAGAATTATTTAATAATGACCAGTAAAATTAATTGGGCCATCTAAAGTGGAACAGAGGAATATTTATTCAAAAGTTTATTTGCTAATTGTGTTGTTAATTCAACACGGTAAAGCCATACCAATGTGATAATGGAATAAAATGAAAAACGAATTTAAATATCATCTAACATTGTAATAGCTTACAAATTTAACTGATCGTCTAAATATCTTTTTCTCATACGATATTTTATTCAAAAAATATTTTCACACCACAATTTAAAGATCACTTTTTGAGTAAATCTGAAATCATATAAGTGAAGAAAATTTCACGAAATAAAAGTTTTAAAAAATGATTAGAGGCAATGTTACGATACTAATAACACATGTGAAATGTTTATAATGCTTCTATTCATTAAATATATATATAATAATGTTTGCCTAATGACCTGAACAGTGAATAATATATACTAATATAATATATTCCTCATTTGGTAATCTCTTTAAATAGCTGGAACTTAGCTAGAAGAACCATATTCCTTTCTAGTATATAACAAACTTTTTGGATTTAAAGAATATGCATTTACTATAGAATTTTTTTTACACTATTATATATATTTTAACATGTTATATCGGGTTTAATACTATTTTTATTATATAGTTAATTTTTATCTTCATGACCTAATTATATAAATATTTTTATATATTAGTATATATATTTAAATTCACGTCTTCTTTTTTTATTATGGTATTATATCGGAAAACAGATTTTGGAAAAGGCAAGTTATAATATCTCATAACGATTGTAGTTTTGTGGAAAACTTAATATTTATCATTGTGATTTTGTTGAAGTAATATTATAATTATGTTTACTTTGTAAGAAAAAATGTTTTATTAATGAATAGAACTTCTATTTTTTGTTTTCAATAAAAATGACTTCAAATATAAGGCATGTTCCATTATATAGTTGAGAGAGACAAATATATTTTGACATAGATTGCTTAAGAATCTTTAGAAAATCTTTTGTAAACCTTAATTACTAGACCAATTATTCTCCTTTATTTAATTAAATAATTAAAGCCAATCAGTTTCGAATTTATGGCAGTAAATAATAAAGCAAAATATTTTAAAATAAACCAAAAAAAGACAAACCCCCTCTACATACAACTCCATTCTACGGCTCAATTTGAGCCGCTCAAATCACAACCAATCAAACAATAACACATAAACAAATTTCATCTATGTTTAACTAAAATAGAGTCTTGGTGGGATGGATAAAATTATTCTTACACTATAAGGGTGTGCATTATTTGGATTAAACCGAAAAGTCAAAGCGAATTCTATTTAGAATTGTTTTTTTGGATTTTTGATTTGATTTTGGATTAAACCGGAAAAAAATCAAACCGAAAAGAGAAAAATCAAATCAAACCAAATTTATTTTGGTTCGAATTGGGTTACACTTCTTCAAAACCAAAAATAAAAAAATTCAAATTAAATAGTACAAAATCAAACTGGAAAATCGAATACATACCCATATATACTACCATTGCTTTCACCTTAAATGAGCCTTATATGACCTGAATCTAAATTAGTGACACTGTAATACACATTTTAGACATTGGGTAATGAAATGAATATGATCCTTTCACTGGTAGTCAAAGATCTCGTGTTCAAGCACAAGATATTTTTGCAAACCTGCTAGGCAGTTAGCGGCGGAGCCACATGGTCGACACCCTTCGTCGGAAAAAATATATCATATATATAAATAAAATGATACATGAAATGATTAAATAACATATTTTGGATATTCTTATTACAACATGTTGTTGTAGCCCAACGATTTCCAATGCCTCAAATAAGTCCGTGTTTGAATCTCACAAACAACAACTCCCCCTCCTTTTAAAAAAAAACTTTTGCTGTACAATTTTAGATACTCTTCGTGCAATTCCTAGCTCCTCCACTTCTTTCTCTTAAATTTATCTTACGCTGTGCGATTTCAAATTAGTTAGGATTTTAATCCAAGTATGGGACATTGATTTATTTTCTTCAGGAAATCAAAATAATAAAATGTCCAAATTAAATTAAATTACCTTTCTAACCCCTACAATCTTTTTTTTGGACATAAATATCCTTCTCCCTTTCTCCACCATTATATAAATAGAGAACCAATTAAAGCTTTTTGCTTTTCCGATGTAAAATTAAGCTTTCAATATTTTCCTTTTCATTTCATAGACCAACCAATATTTTCCTTTTCTTTCTCTGTGCCAAAAAGACAACTGAAAAGGAAAGATCCATAAATATGAATTACAACTAAAAAAAAAAAACAGAGTCTCCCTTCTCTTCATCAACAAAAGTTATATGTCTTTCACTTCCTTTCAAAAATCAAGATATTCTATCAATCAATATATGTAAGTATTGTCAAAATAATTGAATTTACATCACCAATGCCATTCACTCTTTACTAAAATAAGAAAAAAAGCACCAATTTTATTACTCTGTTTTTCTCTCCTCTGTTTCTGTATCTTACTCTGTTTTTTTTTTCTTGGAACTCTACTTTGTGTATGGGTATAAAAATTCTTCACTGATTTTTGAGTTCAGAATCTTAATATCTCACATGGGTTTTCATTTTGATCAATTTATTTTTATTCTTATAAACTTGTTTAAAGTGAAAAAAATAAAGTTCATATCTCCACTCTGTATTCCATTCTGTAAAGTCCATTAAACCAAAAGAATAAACATAAAAAAAGTAGGATTATTTAACAATATTTTTGAAAGTTTGATTATTTTTGGGTTGGTTTCTGTGTTTACTCTTCTTTCTTAGTAGCTGTCTCTAAATCTCCTGCAAATGGGTTTTTTATAATTTAAATTCCACCGTTGAAAAACTTCATTAATGACTTATTTATATCACTAAACTATGTATAGTTGATATTATATATATATATATTTCAAATTTTCTTTTGTGTTCTTATGTTGACTTAAATAAACTTATAATGAAAATATCAATACCATCTTCAATTTTTTTTCCAGCTTCATTGGTGGCCATGAAAACAGAGCAAAAGTTATCCAAGGTATAATTTTTTTTACCCTTTCATTTTTTTGATCAGTTGGATATTTAGTATGTTTTATGAATTGGATAGGCTGCTCCTCTGTTAACTAGAGATATCGAGTTGGAAAAAAATATAGGCCTATTAGATAATAAGGGTCTGAGCTATCCTCAGCCAACGATGTCAAAATTTAATTTAATGAATATATATACAAGTATTAACATCTCTTGACATAAGCAGAGGATTGAGAGATTTTTAAAAATTGCTTAAGGTTGTGTGTTCTATCTCTTAATAAAAAAAATTGACTCCGCCATCGACAGACAATTCAAATAAAAATAAAATGTTTTATGGTATACACACAATAGTGGTGTAACTGTGTGTTCTTGAAAATCTAATGAGTTGATCTTGACTTCTTCTTTTTTTGCAGTCTTCATGGACTAAAGTAGTAGTTAGGAAATGGTTGAATATGAGGAGCAAATCTGAGGAATTTCATTCCGATCAAATAATAGATGGTAATATTTTCACATTTATTGAAAATTTTCAACTTTTTTTTAATGTATATTTTTTTTTATTATGTATGAAAATAAAATTTTTAATATTTTTTTTTAGTGATGGGTGGTAGAGGTGAAAGAAGAAGAAAGAGTTGCTCCGACGACGGGAGTTGCGCCGTCGTGCCGGAGGAATTATCGGGTAAGAATCTCCGGTGATCGGAGGAGTTTTTTTTTTTAAAAAAAATTCCGGTGAGTTGCAGCTTTTTATTTTGGATTTGATAGAATCATAAATGAACTGTATGCATCTCTGCCGTTGATTTGATGGACTTTTTTAATAATGTGATTTGACTTATTATTATGGGTTAATATCTAATCATTGCTTCTCCTTGTACCACGTGTATGTGGCCTTACCTAGGCTCTAGTTTTTTTTTGTTTTTTTTTAATTTATGGATACAATTATACGCAAAAAAGAAAATATGGAAACAAAGTGAAAACAAAAAAATTAATTAGCCAATTAATTAAATTACTAAAATTTGTTGACTAGGCTCAAAGGCAATCTATGGAATAGTCTTGTGGTTATGATAATATTTTTACTTTTTTTGTTAGTTATAACTCAATCAAAATATCTATTATTTACATTTATTCTAGATTAATTAATGAATAATTTTTATATAATTTTAGTGTATTTGGTTAAAGATGAAGTTTGTATTGCTCTTTATATTATTTATAATGCAAGTATGGAAAAAAAATTCAAGATGCAGCAATTTATAATTTGAATTGAAAAAAAAATAATCCTAAAAAGATCTATTGCTTGTTATTTTTTTTTATTTCTAATGTGTAAAAATAAAAAGAGATCTCGTGAAAAGGACAAAGAAAATTAAAGAAATTTTTGTAAAAGATTACAAAACTAATTTATATAAAAGTACAAATGGGAAGAGATCGATTTTAGGATTTATTAGAAATGTTCTTTTAGCAATATTACCCTTTCACATGAAATCAGTAAAATATTACATTAAAGTTGGGTAAATAAATTACATAATTGTTTTATTATGTTTATTTTCTTTTGTTTAAATTTCTAATTTGCAGATCATTTTTTTTTTAAAATTCTGATGCAATTATTAATATTATTATTATTTTGATAAATAAGAAACTAAACTATGAGTTATTATATTTCATATTTTTGAGAAGCAGAAAGGTGGTTGATGGAAAGAAATGGAGGAATTGAAGAGCCAATATTGAGTGAAGAGACTTCCACTCATCAAAACCTTAGGTAAACCAACAAAAACAAATATTCCATAGTTTCTTTTTAGTTGTCATGATAAAGTTTGACATAGCCTTAAAAATAATAATTAAGGAATATTATTTGATCAATATATCCTTTCTTAATCTTTAATCTTTATCTATATATTTGTGTCTCTTAATTCTGGAATAATTAATGTTAAAGGCAAAGATGAAAAAATAATTAATTCTCTCTTGATTATTTTAATTGAGAACTGACATGACAACTATTCACTCCGTCCCATATTAGTTGATCATCTTACCATAAATAATTGCCCATAGTAGTTGATCACTTTACTCAATCAAGAAAACATTAATTAAATTTTTCTTATATTGTCCTTGCAATTTTTTTTTTTATAAAAGTGTTCACATTTGTTTGTGAAATTCCATTTTTTTTTAAAGAGTGAATCAGTAAAATTATCATCTTATTTATAATTTTTTAATATATGTGTAAAAAAGAAAGTGATCAACTAATAAAAGACGGAAGGAGTAAAAAGGAATTGAGGGAGTTGACAAGTAATGTATATTTATAAAATTTCCCAAAAAAGGTGTAGAATTTGATGCATAACCATGTTAAAGTTCATGATTAGATCTTATAATTTGATTAATTAATGTAAGAGAGAATAAATTTGGAATTAATAAAGCCAGAACATTGAACCAGAAGCCGCATATTATGCTTAAGTACTTTTTTTGGCCCATGTGAAACTATAGTTAGCTGGTTTCCATAGGCTTTCTAAATAGATACTACAACACCTTTTTAGTTAACTTAGAAATTATTTAATCCATTTGATGATTAATCTTCATGTGATGTAATGTAGTGTAATATGCATAAGTACATGTGGGTGATGATTAGTAATCCAACAATTGATGGATGAAATGGACAATTTATCTTTTAAGCAAATTCACTTTTTTTAGTTAGTTTTTAAGTTGAGTTAAACGTTCATTATCTTATAACAAAATTAGTACTATCAGGCCGATTAAATTCTTGTTTTCGTGCATATCATCTTGTTTACACTCTAGTTGTGAAGGATAGAAGTGAAATAAATTCCTTGAATTAATTCTTTTTTTTTTTATAATAATATTTCAAAAGTGATCCAAAGTAGTGATAGTGAGAGTTGAACTTACATGCAATTAATTAGACTTTGATATATATATTTATTTTTGGATGTGCTTTGTCTCTTGAAAAAAATCTTATTCTGATGATGTAAAAATAATGAATAGGATGTTCGTGGGGACATGGAATGTAGGAGGCAAGTCACCACATGAAGAATTGAACTTGGCTGATTGGTTGAATTCTAGTGCACCAGCCGATATTTATATCCTTGGGTACGTTAGTAAATTTTATTTAGATACATAAATTATAATCTGTTTTGATTGAATACTTAAACTTATAATTAAATAATTTTAACTCAATTTTAAAAATGATTTTGTGAATGTTTTCAAGTGTCCGTTACATGTAAAAGTTAGCTATTTATATAACTCGTGACCTTTTTGAATTATATACATCAACCTCGATAAACCGTAAAATTGCTTCAATAT
Organism: Solanum chiquidenum; assembly: GCA_029582725.1. NCBI lineage: Eukaryota > Viridiplantae > Streptophyta > Magnoliopsida > Solanales > Solanaceae > Solanum > Solanum chiquidenum. The sequence goes on along the minus strand of JAJOOS010003284.1, from coordinate 9,575 downwards.
TCTAACCAAGTCCTGCTATGAACAGGTTCCAGGAAATTGTCCCTCTAAATGCAGGCAATGTACTAGGTCCAGAGGACAGTGGACCAGCTTCCAAGTGGCTATCGTTGATTCGCCAAACTTTGAACAATGACACAAACACCCCTGATCTTTCTCCTAATTACAATAACACCCCTAACTCCGAGCCCCCGTCCCTTGATGACTTATACCACCAACAATCTAGTTTGAAACCAAGGGTCAGCTTCTCGGACTGGGAGAGGCTGAACCACGACGCATCTCCTAGTCCAAATTGCTTATCGAATCGATATTATTATAACTCTTCTAGCCAAGGGCAAAATAGTAAATATTGCTTAGCCGCAAGCAAACAAATGGTTGGGTTATTTTTGTGCATATGGACTCGTAAAGACTTGTATCAACACATTACCAATTTGAAGGTTTCATGTGTTGGAACAGGCATCATGGGCTATCTTGGAAATAAGGTACAAATTAAATTAATTCGTAAGACTTTGAATTTTTATATATGTATATTGACATTGTAATATACGTATTTTTTTTTCTCTCGATAGGGTTCGATATCAATTAGTATGACACTGCACCACAAGACATTTTGTTTCGTTTGTACTCATTTGGCATCCGGAGAAAAAGAAGGCGATGAGATTAAAAGAAATTCTCATGTCATGGAGATATTGAAGAAAACAAGATTCTCTGATATAGGAAAATCTCACATTTTGGATCATGAGTATGTGATAATAAAATTGGAACGATACATAACACATATAGTAACCATGTTGTGTAATGACTAATGTATATCTTTTGTTAATGTAGCAAGATAATTTGGCTTGGAGATTTGAATTACCGTCTTGCATCGGGTTGCGAGGACACGTACGAGTTGATTAAAAATAGTGATTGGGAAACACTTCTAGAAAAAGATCAGGTACGAGTTGAATAACTCATGATGTTTATATTAACTATTACTTATAACTTGTATAAGTTTTATTCTATTCTATTTCAAAATGAATATTTTTTTAAAAAAAAAAATGTTATGGCAGTTAAGAATAGAGCAAAGAGCAGGAAGAATATTTAATGGTTGGAAGGAAGGAAAAATTTACTTTGCACCAACATACAAATACCTCTATAATTCTGACCATTATGTTGCTCATATATGTACATCCAAGGAAAAGACAAGGACCCCTGCCTGGTAAATTTTCTCAATTTACACTATTTTAATATTTGTTATCGACAAAGTTCGTAGCTAATTTGAAAGTTTTATATATTAATGAAGTGCATGCATGTGATACATTAATCAACCGACATTGTATATTTTACCTTTACCAATATATAGAAGAGTCAAGAAAGCAAGTGTTGGTCATCATGCCTGTTTCCTAGTCTGTGTAGAAAGTTCTAGATTAACATGATTCCATTAATGAACTCTATTTAGTTGTATATTGTAAATAACTTTTGTACAATCATTTTTTCAATTGACTAATATTCCATACTATACTATATTCTTGAAATTCCAAGTCAAAGATGTAGAAAATTAGGGAAGGATTCACTTCAATAGGTTTTATTTTTTTTGTTTATTTTTTCAACATTTTGTATGGTGGGGTGGGGGGTTGATGCACCAACCATATATAAAGTTTGCACAAATAACAATAATCTTATACTAAATGTTATGTCAACTTTATTCTTAAACATATGTAGAAATTTAACTAATATTGATGATTTTCCCACTCAAGAAGTCTACCTTGTAGGCCCAAACACTAATCTACATTATCTCTTTGTTCTGTTGCACCAAATACTAAATATAGTTAATCTTGAAACAATATCTTGAAACATATTCTAATTGGGGTGTGGGGGTGGGTGTGGTGGTGGTTGGAACGCCTTTTTGTTTCCCGCTTGATGTTAGTATGTGATAGTGATATTAAAAGTTTCGATTAACTGAGATTCATGTCGCCAATTCTGTAACATGATTTTTTTCATAATCAGAATATGAGTCTTCTGAATAAAGATAGACAAATCTTATTTATTTGAGCATAACCCTTTATAGTGGTAGTGAGAAAACTATTCACATTATTTGAACATCATAGTTGAAGACCATCCAAAATTTTCCAATGCCAATTATGCTACTACACAAATAATCAATCATAGTAATCTCAAATTTTGCTTAATTAATTGCACATTGAAACTACTATTTTGTTGTTGCTTAATTAATTGCACATAGGCAATAAACCTATTAGATTTTGTTCCACACTTTTTTTCATAGTACTTAGCTTGTAAAAACAGTTGCAATTTTTAGCCTTTCTGCTCAACCTTTTTCTTTTCCAGGATTCTTGGACTTAAAATGCTTTATGTTGTTTATTTTTGCATGCTAGTACCCTATTTTACTCCTTTATGAGGAAAATAAATTGTACTTGAACATAGTTTTTTTCCTTAAAATAACAGGTGTGACAGGATATTATGGAAAGGTGAAGGACTAAAGCAAATATGTTATGTTAGAGGTGAATCAAAATTCTCAGATCACAGACCAGTTTATTCACTTTTCTCTGTAAATAATAACATTACCCAAAAATTACCACAGTAAAAAAGAATATTTTACCACCCTTTAGCCCAAAATCTACCAAATAAACACAACGACTCAGCCCAATTCAACCCGTTATAGCTACTGACAATCCGATATGTGGACCCGGCCTGTTTTAGAGGATTGAGCATAGTGGATTATGATAAAGTGACATGCGGGTCACGGCGTGCGCTATGGCAAATGTAATGGGGTTTCGACACGTGGCTATCAAGAAATGATGTTCATATTGCCATGGCTCTGTTGATAATAGCAATTGGTTTGAGAAATGAAGCTCAACTTTTTGCAACAATATATATATTTTTTAAATTACGATTCTCTATATTTCTTTATTTGTTTTTTTTTTTTTTGTGTTTGGGTTAGGAAAATTGGAAAAAGAAGAAAAGTAAAGTTGGAAGGCCTAATTAAGTACATGTAAAAAGGAGTTTTTTCTTTTTTTTAGTTTTTGTTGAAATATTAGTTGAGGAACATGAGGGAACAAGAGCCTATGGGCCTTGTCAATTTTGTAATATCAATTTCTATGGAGTGGTTTCTAAATGCTCAAAAAGTAAGTGTGGATCATATTGAATCTATATGTATTGTTTCTTTAGATCATTACTATTTTTTAAGCTAGAGAAAAAATGACAAATATATCATTGAATTATCAGTAAACCTCTAAATATCCTCACTTATATTTTTAGGACACTAATACCTTTATCGTCTAATTTTTGGAATGTATATACCTTTGGACTAAAGGAGGGATACATGTCACGATTTTAATGACCTATCCAAATTTAATTTAATTTTTACCCACAATTAAAAAATCGACCCGAATAATTAAAAACCCACCAAATAATTTTAAGACCCTCACCTAAATAAATCTCATTTTCCCTTTCTTCTCTAGTTTTGACAACCAAAGACTCCACGAACCAGTTATACCACACCCAGTCTCCCTCGCTCCGGTGAAACCAACGAGATCTCGACCCTTCGACCACCACAATACCTGACCACCACACAACCATCTCTCCCTCATTGTTATTCCACCAACTCTGGCGAGCACACCTCTAGCTCTCCTTGCAGAACTTCAATAATGGCGGCCAAGAAGACACTTTGTAATTCAAAAAAAAAAATTCAATCTCATTTCCATCGAATGAGAAATCCCTGAAGTTCTACCCATACATTCAAAGAGTTTCTATTTGTGTCCTTTGTTATGTCTCAAAAGAGTTTAGTGGATCTTACTTTGTTGATGATAATCATCTTAAATTAAGGTAGCAATATGATATTTAACTAAAAAAACAACCTCTAACCTTCTCTTTTTGGAAGGAAAAGATTCGAGAAGATAGTCTATTGAAGGTTTGGGGTTATAATTTGGTGCTAGTCTTAAATTATTTGGGTGAGTTTTTAATTATCGGGGTCGATTTTTTAATTATGGATAAAAATTAAATAAAATTTGGATAGACTGTTAAGATCATGACACGTGTCCCTCAGTTAGTCCAAAAGATATATACACTGCAACAATTAGATGATAAGGGCATCCATGTCCTAAAAGTATATTAGAGGGTATTTAAATACTATTTGCAATAGTTTGGAGGGGGGGGGGTATATTTATCCTTTTCCCTTTAATCTACATTACTAAGATACTTTAGAACAATAACTTTGTAGAACTTCATAAGAAACAACCCTTTGGATAATTTATAACCCTTTGGATAATTTATAACCCTTCGAAAAAGTCCCAACCCTTTGTAAAGGTTATACATTTTGAAAAAATCGCAATTCTTTAGAAAAGTCACAATCCTTCAAAAACTTTCAGAAAAGTTACAACCCGTCCTTTTCCGTTCACACCTTTTAAAACCTAACAATCCCCCGCATGAATGGGGAATGACTCTACAAAATGATACATGGTGTATTATGATACAACTGATACGTTAAAGAAATCACACACCTATTTGATACTTTATGTTTCGATGACTGTCCTTCAGCAACAATGTTGCCATTGGAAGAAGAAATGTGTAGATACACTTACTATTAACTAACATCTTTACTTGATATGAATAATCATTAAAATGATTAAAATCTCTTATTTGAACTTGACGAACTTAAAAATAAGTCATGATAAATTGGTGGAGTCATAGCATGAGAGGGAAATATTGATTATATAGAGGAGAGGAAAAAATTAGTCGGTTACAATTTCTAATTATGCGTGAATGTAACGCCTTGAGTTTAAAAAAAGAAGGTAAATTGCAGGATTTTAGAGTCTGGTGCCACTAGAGACGGAACCACCAATGGTCCGTCGGTCGGACCACGGACCGTCGGTGGCAAGCTCCAATGATTTAGAATGTCGAGTCCCAGTACTCTTTAGCTCACATATTCTATATGTCGGTTATGGATACTTTCCACAATAATGAACTAAGGTTACTTTTAGAAGTATCTCATATGTGTTTTAAAGATGATTTCACTTGCATTGACCAGGGTCTCGATTATGCTTCTAACCTCTTATCTTATGTTTTAACTTGGTCTTTGCATGTCATGCTTTTAGCATGATTTTTTAACTCTTATACATTGCTATTATACTTGGTACATTTTTTGTACTAACACATGCTCTTGCCTACATTTTTTTCCAAATGTAGGGTCCAACGCTTTGATTCCGCGTTCTCATGGCTAGTGATCACTCTAGTAGATTTTGAGAAGTGATGAGTCCTCATGTTTAGAGGACAAACCCTTTATTTCTTATTGTCTTTACTTTTCTAGATTGTATGTGATGTATGAGTTATGTTCCAATCACTCTTGATGTAATAGATGACTTTGAGACTATGTTAGACTTCTGCTTCGTTTTGTCAAACATTTATGATATAAACTATCTTTTAAACTGTTTAACTCTATTATCTTGTATGATGTATGCTAATTGGCTTGCGTAGGGCCTCTCGGGGTCCTATAGGCCATGTCACGTTTAAGGTGTACTTTGAGTCGTGACAGTGAAATAAGGGACTGGATATAACCATGTAAATTAGCTATTAAAATAATACAATAGATTTGGAAGGTAATTAAAGTAGGGTCTTAAGGATTAAATATAAGACTTATGTTTGTCTAGTTGTGTAGATTTTCTAAGGAAAAATTATGCGACTAAGTAACCATATACTTAGTAAGTTAATAGCTATGGTTTGAAGAAATTACTTTTCGCTACTAACATATGGTCATATTTATGTGGCCACATCCAGAATTTGTATAATTCGGCTCCTAATTGTATAAATCAAGAATTTTGAATATGTTTACCCTAGCTTGTATATAATTATCTTGTTGATACATTTGATTTGTATAAGTTCTGAAAAATTCCTAAATGTATAAATACAATATTTGTATATACTTACACTGTTTGTTTATGGACAAACGAATTATAAAAACAAAAATACATATAACAAATGAAACTAAAGCAATAAGAAAGATCATATGTGGATCCACTAATACGAGCCTCTCAGGGCAAGAAGGTCAACTCACAAAGAGATGAAACATAATCCTACGTTGGTGCGTAGTTTTGGGACTTGGATTTTTTAAGCATGCGTCCTTTCGGTATTAAATAGTCCTCCCAAAACAATATTTATATATATATATATATATATGTATATATATATATATGTATATATAAATCTCATAGGTATATAAACCTCTAATTATCTTGAATCATATATGAGGCTAAGCTCAAAAGTCATATTTTAAAATAACTTGTATTTAGGTTGTAAATACATCATGCTTGTTATCATGCTTAAAAGTCATAAGGGTTTGAATGACCATAAAAATCATACTAAATCAGTACCATAAGGTTTCAAAATCAAAGTGAAACAATGAAAACATAATTTATTGAAGAAAGATCATAATTTCATAAAAAACACTAGCTTTGATTCTAGCAATATAGTAATGTTCTTGAACATCAAAATACTTTAGGCATGAAAGTGAAGGTATACTCCCATTGAAGCTTTACATACCTAATATATTGATATTTGAAAGAAGAACTTGCTTCAAAGACTTGAAACCATAGATTTTGCCTTGCTTATGGTAATTTCTGAGTTCAAGGGAGTTAAGAGTGTAAAAACTAAGTCTTAAGCGTGCAAACTCATTTTAGGATATGCGTAATGTCATGACTTAAACTTAGGAAAAGATAAAAGAAGAAACCCTAATTTAAAAGTTGTAAGAAATCTTCCACGAGGCCATCTACAGGCCACAGTATGATCTACGAACTGTAGGTCCCATCTATGGAAGGCAGACTGAAATGTTGAGTTTCAGAACTTCATTCTACGGGCCCAAACAATGGCATGTAGATGCTTCTACAAACCGTAATTGGGTCTGTTGGAATTATACCCAAAAAATGACTTTCAGGAATTTTTTCCACGAGCGAATAGTATGGGTCATACTTCCATGTATGACTAGGAAATGAGGTTCATAGGTCACTGACTCTAAAAATTCTACTGTGGTAGTCTCTGGTAAAACGATCATAACATTTTATTTCGAAAGACAAACTTGGTGGCTTTTTTGGAAATAAAAATCATAAAACTTTAATTTTATAGGTCATGAGAAACCCAACTCATTATATAAGGAGAGATATGATTGTTTGAAGTTGACCCTTGCATGAACTAATGCGAAAAATCTAGCTAGTAGAAAGGTTTTGAACTCGATTAAGTACTAGATCATAAGTCTCTTATGACCCTAAACCACTTCCAATACACTTTCCACACATAGGAAGGACCCTTAACACATAATCACAAGTAGGACGTCCTCGACTCAAGCTTATATACTTACAATAAAAGAATCATATTTAAAAATAGAGTTACAAGGTGTTACGATGTTGAGTCAATAAGAGTGGGTGAATGTGACGCCTAATTTAAGATAAGAAGTTCCAATTGAAAAAAATATAAGATAAATGTTGGGTATATAAGTAAGCAGGACATACACCTTAGTGACATATTTTAAAGGCTTATGGGTCTAGGCCAAAGAAGACAATATCAATAGCTGGCTGAGATTTGTAAGGTGTTACAACACTAAGTCAATAAGAGTGGGTGGATGTGTGTCACTCCCCGAGCTTACACTCTGGACGTGGCCGACACTCGAGAACCATCGTTGATCCCCAAGCGAACCCTTAGCTTGGATCACTACTCAATAGAAGACTTACTCAAGTGAACTAGGAACCTCAAAGGCAAACTCAACTCATAAGGATATCATAAATGATAATAGTTTAACTCAACATAAACGAAAATATTCAATAAATATGCTGAACAACTCAACTCTTTAAAACATCACAAGAGAAAAGAGAAAAAACTCCTAAACTACTACTGTCTATGAAGCCTCTAAATACTATGATGCAAGTTGGGATGAGACCCACAACATCCTAATAAAGCAAAACCATTATGTGAAGCCCCCATAAAAAAAAAAGAGGCTCACTAAAGCTAGTTGGAATGCGATATCGATGAGATCAACGTAACGCCTGGTGATGATCTTGTATATCTGTATCTGCATCATGAAATGATGCAAGCCAAATGACGTCAGTATATTGAATGTACGAGCATGTAAGGGGAACATTGAAAACATAACATATAAGCTTGAACTGATAGATTGGAAGAACATACTCACATCGTCTCAACTCAACTCAACTCAACTCAATAATAAAGCAATGATAATAATATGCAGTAATACAACTTTGTAAACAATAGACATTAACTCAAAATGTATAAAAATACAATAATAACTCTTTACTCTTCTTTGGGAGATTCTCTAACGGACAACCATCACTATGAGCTACGTGATGATACAACGTCTCACCCACACTGCCTGAACTGTCTTATACCTTTCCGGAGTATAGAACATCCTCAACTAAGTGGAACCACTAAGCTATGCTTAAAAGTAGTAAAGAATCATCTAAAAATTATAATCCTTTACCCATGTTGGCATACATGGTTTATGAGAATTTTGAGTTGTCTGAACTGATCCCCATATCGGTGCTCAATAATACTCCCAATAATATGTAACTCATGGTCATATGTTTAAAAACATGTCTCCTCCTCAATTTGAGATAATTGCTCAAAAGGTTCTCTTAAAAGAGATAATACTCAAAAACTCCTCATGAACTCATTTAGAAATTGACGTTTCCTCTCATTTTACATGTAAAATGTTTACACTTGGGAATACTTAATTCCCTAATACTCATTTTGAAATATGGACTCAACTCTCCTTTTCCTCATACTCATTTACTCAAGTCTTAAAACAAGTTTTAAAAGTTTGTAAAAGACTTCTCAAAATTACTAAAAAGGACTTTCTCAAACTTTCCTCTTAACTTTACCTTTAATATTCAAGAGTTATGATTATGATATATAGCATCTCTCAATTATTAGTGAAGATTTTAAGTGTGGAAATCAATGAGAGAACATGGGTACAATTTGAGGTAACTCTCACGGAAAGCAGGACAGAGGGGTAGGGTACTCAACGACCCTGGCACACTGAGTGGCGCAGGGCGCCAACCCCAAAACTATTGAAGGAAGTTTGGGGTGAACTGGGTGGTGCAGTGCACTAGGCCCCAGACTACTGAATAGTAGTTTGGGCGTTATGCCGGCGCACTGCCCCACCCCTCTACCCAGATTTTTGACGAATTTTTCTTGCTCAATTCAAGGTCTAACTCAGTTAGAATCGAATGATTTCCTCCCAAACTCATTTGAATTCATAAACCCAACTAAATTAATCAAAAATCCACTCAAATTCAATCAAGAACAACACTCATTCTCAAAACCCGCACCTCAAGAAGTCAACATGACTCCATTGTTAAAGAATGAAGCTACAACCTCAAGAATTTCTCAAGAATTCAAATAAACCAACCTCAAGAACGAAATTATGGATGAAAATCACATGATTGGCATGAGGGTTAACAAACTCATCACTATGAAAGCTTACATACCTCGAAAGAACTAAGTTTTTGGTGAAAATCCTCAAAGCTTGCAATAATCTTGAACGTTCTTCTTTTTCTCCTCTTGAACTTCTCTCAAAAAAA